>APFE031525668.1:0-41385 GCA_000404065.3 Pinus taeda | reverse complement strand
GAAGTCATATCCTAAAAAGAATGGTCCTAAACCAAACAAGGGTCCTAAGCAAACTCAGTCTCAAAATGAAAGATCATTTCAGCGAAATGATAAGACCAATAAAAACAAATGGAAGAAGACTGATAGACATTGTAACTTTTGTAATCGAGATGGCCACTTAGAATCTAAATGCTTTAAGAAGATGGAAGCCTTGGAAGCCGCAATGAAGAAACACAACATCCATGTGGAGCATTCTTCTACTTCAACTTCAACTTCATCTTCAGGAATGGCACTTTCTGCATGTCGTTGTCAATCATCTCAGTCTGGTTATGCCTTAAATGTATCTTCTTCTTCTCATTCTCATGAGTGGCTCATTGATTCTGGAGCCTCTTATCACATGGCCAAAAACAAAGCCATGTTTTCTTCTTTACATGATTGTAACACCAAAAATATATATGTTGGTGATGATAGATCTCTTAATGTTTTAGGGACTGGAACTGTTCATCTAGACAATGGTAAGTTTAATGATGTATTATGTGTTCCAACCTTATCCAGCAACCTTCTATCTGTATATCAGATAACTCATTCAGGTGAAGGTAAAATTGTTGAATTTTCACCTCATGATGTTGTAATCAAAGATCTAAGAGATCCTAAACAGATTCTAGCTACTGGTATTGCTGATGATTCCACAAGGTTGTATAAGTTTCACAACTTTGGGTCATCAAATCTTCCTTCAGTATTTGTTGCTCATAATGATGAAGTGAGCAAACTTTGGCATGAGCGATTTGGTCACTTAAACTATCGCTCCCTTCAGCATCTATGTAAAGAAATATGGTGACAGGTCTTCCTATGGTATCTTGCAGAGATGGTGTTTGTTCTGGATGTGTACTCGGAAAACATCATCGGGACAGTTTTGACAAACGTGCCTTTTGGCACGCCTCGGCCCCTTTACAGCTTGTTCACAGTGATTTGTGTGGTCCACTTCCTGTTGCTTCATTCTCTGGCTGCAAGTATTTCTTACTTTCTTTGATGATTTCTCCAGATGCACTTGGGTATACTTCTTAAAACTCAAGAGCGAAGTATTTAACACATTTTTGGCCTTCAAAGCCTTTGTTGCAAAACAATCTGGACATCAAATTCTTAAGCTAAGA
This sequence comes from Pinus taeda, assembly GCA_000404065.3. Taxonomy (NCBI): domain Eukaryota; kingdom Viridiplantae; phylum Streptophyta; class Pinopsida; order Pinales; family Pinaceae; genus Pinus; species Pinus taeda. Next base: position 40,255 of record APFE031525668.1, on the reverse strand, counting down.
ACTGATAATGGTGGAGAATATGTTAAAAAAACATTCATCAACTTTTGCACCGAAAATGGAATTCAAATGCAACATACTGTTCCATACACTCCACAACAAAATGGTGTAGCTGAAAGGAAAAATCGCACCTTAAAGGAAATGGCTAATTGTATGCTGCAATCTATAGGACTCAGTCTTAGTTTTTGGGCCGAAGCAATTAATTGTGCAAATTATATAATAAATCGCACTCCTACTAAGGTTCTAAAGAATATCACTTCAGAAGAAGCTTGGAGTTCCATTAAACCAGATGTAAGTCACTTTCGTGTTTTTGGAAGTGAAGCATGGGCCCATATTCCAGATGAAAAGCATAAAGCTTTAGAACCTAAGAGTGAGAAATGTACTTTTGTTGGATATTCTGAAGATGTAAAAGGTTATAGACTTATTCCATTTAAGTCCAAAAATGTTATCATTAGAAGAGATGTAAAATTTGATGAAAATAAATCGGCCTGCGAGCCTAGTCCGGCGGATGTGCCACCTCTTCCTATCTCTTCTACTTTTGAAAACATTTCTTCTTCAGATGATGAAAGTGAGGATGATAATCCTCCACCACCTTCTTAGGATCATCCTTCAGCTCCTTCAGCTCCTTCACTTCCAAGATGGGTCCGAGCTACTCGAGATGCAGCAGGTGATCTTGCCGGTGATCCTACAGATCAGCGCCGTACACGTTCTCAGTTTGAAAGAGCCTCTTCTTTACTGGCTCAAGCTCCAGTAAATCATGATCCTGACACTTTTGCAGAAGCTTCAGGCCATCCACATTGGGAAGTAGCTATGAATGAAGAATATCATTCATTGTTGGCAAATGATACATGGGATCTTGTTCCTCTACCAAAGGGACGCAAACTTGTTAGATGTAAATGGGTTTACAGAACCAAGTATGGACCAGATGGGAAAGTTGATAAACATAAAGCTCGTCTTGTTGCTAAGGGCTTTTCACAGGTTGAAGGCATTGACTACACTGAAACCTTCTCCCCTGTTGCCAAAATGAACTCTATCCGCCTTGTTCTTTCCCTTGCTGCCTCTTTAAAATGGGAAGTCCATCAGATGGATGTTAAATCTGCCTTCTTGCATGGGGACTTGCATGAAGAAATCTATATGGAACAACCCATTGGCTTCATCCAAACAGACTCCAGCCTTGTATGTCGACTTAAGAAATCTCTTTATGGTCTCAAGCAAGCTCCTCGGGCTTGGTATGCCAAAATGGATAGCTTTCTTTTAGAAGCTGGCTTTTCTAGGTGTTATTCTGACAATACTGTCTACACCAAGACAGTGGGAAACTCTCTTATCATCCTTGTTCTTTATGTTGATGATCTTATTCTTACTGGTAGTGATCCCATCCTTATAAACCATGTGGAGTCCAGCCTTAAAAAGAAATTTGAAATGACAGACTTAGGACACTTACACTATTTTCTCGGTCTTCAAGTCTTGCAATCCAAGGAGGGTATTTCCCTTTCCCAGTCCAAGTATGCTTGTGATATTCTTCGTCATTTTCACATGGAAGATTGTAAGCCAGCTCCTTCTCCCTTTCATTCTGGAGTCAAACTTTCAGTCTCTTATACTTCTCCTGAAGTTGATGCTACCTTATACCGTCAACTTGTAGGAAAACTCTTGTATTTAACCCATACTCGTCCTGACCTTTCCTTTGCTGTTGGCCTTGTTGCTCGTTTTTTGCAAAACCCCCGTGAAAGTCATTGGAAAGCAGCTAAAAGAATACTTCGTTATGTTCGAGGTACAATACAGTTTGGGATTCATTACAGTGCCAAAGCAACTCCTCTATTAGTTGGTTTCACTGATTCTGATTGGGCTGGTGACCCTGATGATCGGAAGTCTACTGCCGGTTATGTCTTCACTCTTGGTTCAGGACCTATTACATGGGCTTGTAAGAAACAGGCTGCCATTTCTCTTTCGTCAGCAGAAGCAGAGTATCGTGGTGCCGTGGAAGCTAGTAAGGAAGCCTTGTGGCTTCGTCAGATCCTATCAGAATTTGGCTTTGAGCAGCAGCATCCGACTACACTTTGGTGTGATAATCAAAGTGCCATTCAGCGTTGCAAAGATCCAGTTCAGCATCAGCGCAGCAAACACATTGAACTTCACATGCACTTCATCAGAAAGCTCATTCATGACCATGTTCTTGAAGTGCAATATTGTTCAACAGATGATCAGGTTGCAGACATCTTCACAGAGGCGAAGTTCACTAAACTTCGATTTATGGTTGGAGTTCAGGAGGTTGTCACTAAGGGGGGATAGGCTCTAGTGCCTCCTTCCTTCTCCTATTGTGTCATATTTGTAAATCCTTCAAATCCTATCCCAAGTTGTTCTTAAGGGGGGATGTTAGGATATTCCGACACGTAGGAATAGTTAAGTATAACTTGGTCTAGTATAGAGTTAGGTAAAGTGTGTTTCTTTACTATGCACATTTGTAACTTACAATCTGACAGTCACGATCTGTAGTGATCCGACGGTTCATTCTCTCATCGGTATTACCGACACTTGATCTGTGGCTTGACACCCAATTGGTCCATGAATTCTATTTAAAGCGCATGGAGGGTCATTTGTAGGTTCACCGTGCATGAGAGAAGCTTATGTAAATTTTCATTATTTTATTAATAAATTTCCGGTAGTAGCCACATTGGCGCAGGCCGTGGACTGTTTCCCTCTCTGAGGTTTTTAACCACGTCAAAATACTGGTGTATTGATCTATGATCTGTTTGTGAGCGGTGTCCTTTTGGTGTTCTGTTTGAGGAACTTACCCTGTAAATTCCTACAATATCCCTAGATTCAATGGTTGAATCTAGTAACAAACAAACAATATAATAAATCTTTCCCTGAGTTCATTCCTATTGAATCCTAAGCAAGAATGTTAGAATATGAAATCCATACCTTTTAGATCAAGTTCCTGAGTGAAAGTCTCGAAGTTTGACATGGTAGAAACCACCTGATTTTTTATCGATGATGTGAATTGTTAGCAGGTGTGAGAGTAAACATTTATAATGACAATGGTCCTCAAGGTACCCTAGTACAATATATCAAGTGTGATTAGATGTATTGAATTCAAACAATCGTAGAATTATTTGATTGAAGGTCAATGATGAGAAGCTCTCATCGAAAGCGAGAAACTTTCCATTAAAGCATGTAGATCCAAGGTTTGAAATGAGCTTTCAAGATCAAATTACTAGATAATGAGGTGAATTCGATAGGAAGTGATCTGTCACAGGAGGGCCTATGAAACAAAATTCATTTCATGTTTTAAAGAAAAAGATTAGAATAATTCAAGACTGACTCAGGGTTAACAGATGTGATTGAAGGCTATGAATTGCAACGTAACTTTAACTGAGGTTGGACTTATCTTGAACATATCGGTGACATGACATTTTTACTTGGCATCATTTTACTAAAAAAGAATACCCAAAACCAAACTAAAGACTTTCAATGAGGTATGATCAACTGAGATATAAATGGATTTATCAACCCAAACATAAATGTGATGAAGTGTCATGTTCAAGAACGACATATAGACTTCTTACAATATAAAAAAAATATTCCTTTCCAAATCCTCCCCATCATTACTGGCCAATACCTCTTTATTTTTTTGCAAGATTATGGATGATAACATGTCCTTCTATTATAATCTCATCCTTTGGATGAGTCTTTAAGAGTAGTTTTAACAAAACGTAGGAAGGAGTGGTTTGGTCTCATCATGATTGGTGAATCCTACACTATTTTCTTTCTATGAATCTAGTGAAGGGGTAATTTGATGTCATTTTCATATTTAAAGATTTTGAAAATATAGAAAAACAAAACTCATTCATCTCTTTCAATGTAAATTTTAACGAGATGGGGGAAAGTAAAGCTGGGTGTTTTTAATTTTTAGCGAATGAAGAGAAAAACATAAGTAAACTCCAAAATGTCTTTTTTTGTAAATTTAGTCTCTCAAGCCCGAAAAAGGGTAAAATAATGCAAGAGGTAACTCTTTTGACCATGATTATTCAAACTATACCCTTTTCATAAATAGTCCACATGATATGTAAAACGGGTAAACTTATATCAAGTAGATGTTTTTTTCTCATTTTCTTTAACAAATTCGAAACAAACAAACATACTCAACAATCTTTTCACATTTTGAGAGTTAGAAAAAAGGTTAAAGGTAACTCCAATGTTTCGCTTTTTCATGATTTTTAAGAGCCAAAAAAAGTGATAAACTTTTACTCATCGCCGAAATGATCTATTTCTATAATTATGCTTATAAATTACACATTTAAACTCCAAAAATAATTATAACTACCCAAGAAATAGTAAAAAACATTAAAAAAATTATTTTTTCAAAGCTAAAGGAAAAAATATTATCGAAATAGGCCTATTTTACTTATAAAAGTTCAAAAAGTAGAATTTCTTTACCATTTGTGTTTTTTACTATTAGGAGCTTTTGAGAGTGCATTTTCACCTTAAACTTTAGAATGGGATTGTGATCAAACCAGTGGACCATTTCACAAATTGTTTCCTCTAAGTAAGGGATCATTCCATTCTCTTGTTTTTGATAGATTTTATTTTTCATTCCACCATTGATTTAGTGTTCTTAAAGGGGTTTTATCAATTAAAGTGTGCCCTCGATGTGCAAAGTTCCTCTTCATCTGAACTACTCAACCTGATCTTTTTTGCATGACTCGAAAACATGATTTGCATAGTTACCTATAAGAAAACAATGGAAACCATTGTTGTCCCTAACAGAAGGCCACACAAGGTGCCAATGGTTTTCAAAAAACACTAAAAATGCCTAAATGTTTTTTGCAAAACTTTCCATATTATTTTTCTAATCAATTTCCATCACTGTTTTCAGGATTTCAAAGTGACACAATCCAATGGAGAGAGAGATAACATGAAGCTAAAGATGTAGAGGCTTTGAATGACCCAACAACATTACAAGCTTTGAGAAATTTCAGTTTGCTCAAATATTTTATGATTTTCGGTATGAAAGCTCAGGTGGATTTGTTGACACGGTTAGTGAGAGCTTGGAATTTCCAAGAACATTTTTTTATGATTGTATATCAGAGGCTCACCTTAAATGTTGATGATATTTATTTTATGACTCGGCTTTCACATCGTGGGACTAATATCTCATTATTTGGGAGCATACCATGTGGTGGAACAGTAGTGTCTTACCTAGTTGAGCATTGTGCTCCTAGGTCCAAACTCAGTAATGGAAGAATTGATATCAAAACCATTGAGATACTTCCATTGGTGAAAATCACATTTTATATTTCCTGACTATGTGGATGTGTTGCAGTCCACTTTGTCACTAATTCCCAAATGAAATTTTCACTAGAGTGCATGCAACCCACTATTTGTTAATAGTGCGAGGAAGTTGCCACTCATATCAAATGGAAAATCACAAAAGAAAAAAAGGGGCAAACTAAAAAAATTGGATATGGTGGCATAATTATATCATTTTGTCTGGATATAATTCCTCTTCTTTGTCCATGGGTATCTATGGAGATGGGAGGACCACATGATCCTCACATGTTACAGTGGGTGACATTGATAGCTCACCACAGAGGATGTGATGGTATAATAATGAAATATACTCATGCATTTTTCAGATGGTTTGATCACCATATTTTTATGATTGTGGATTACTGATATGTGCATATGGACTACAACGAAGATCCAGATATCCCACTCCCTATAGGAATGCAATGGGGTGATATAGGTAATAAATTCTCATTTTGGTTCCTTTTATAATTTTCCAATCTTTTTTTCTTTTTACATCCAAAACTAAGCATATAAAAGAGTCATGAAGATGTGGGCCCAGTTAGATCAGAAATGATGCATCAATTTAATAGACATGATGAGTAGGAAGTTGCTCCCACAACATAGAACCTAGAGGTAGTAGAAGCATTGACTGATATAAATAATAACCTTGATAGGTGGACTCTAGACATCCTAGACATCGGGAATGATGATTTTCCTCTTCACTACCGGAGGCATACAATGGTAGTACCTGGACCGATTACTCGAATGTTACGATGAGTGGCTCTTGCTATAGTTTTATATGATGATTATCATTCTTAGCTTCTAGTCACAGAGCTAGATTTAACTTTTTGATATATTTGCATGTTCAAATAATAATGGCCATTGGGCCCCATATGTTTTCTATAGAATTTTTGTAAACTCAAAATTTTTATAGACATTAAGATTAATGAAGACTACTTCTATTTTCTCAGCTTGTTTTGTACAATGTATGAATGATTACAATTTGGTTTTTACAAATGTTGCAAATGTCGATTTAATACATAATTTTCCAATGTGTATATTAATGTATTTAAATTCCTTGATATATGTTAGTATTCAATGTAATCGATTTCTCTTCCCAATAGACAAACCTGCAAAAACATCCTTAACATTATAGAACTTCTTACTGAATAAATGTGATTTAAATGTAATACTATGAGTTGAGAATCCATTCTAATAATTTAACGATGAAGTCCATTTGTTGTTTGACCAAGGAATATTTCATGTATGCTTACTAACTCATTAGTGGGTGAGGAAATGCCCCAGGTTACGAAAGACAAATTATGTGTACTATGACTAGTGTCGTCATCGTGGCCAATGTAAGTTTGAGGGAGTGTTGAAATCTGCAGATCAATTGTAACACAATATAAGTAGGATAAGTAGAAATGATTTTACAAAAATAAGTAAAATTGTTGGACATGTAAAATATCAATTTACAATGTACCCATGTAGAGGCACATGCCCCTCGAGCTTCATTTGATATGCCTAAGTCTACTATTGGTTACTAATAGATGGATGAAATGAAGATTCGTTTATGAGATCATATGAAAGTCTCAACTTAATTAGAGGGGAATCCATTTCATTTTTTAACGAGCTTGACATAGAACTATGATCGTGAATCTATTTCATTTTTTTGTGAGTTCGAAATGAAAATAATCATGCTCAGACTTTGTTTCATATTTTAGTGAGGTTTCCATAGTAAGGAACCATCCTCATTGACCTGTTTCATTTTTTTTTAACTAGGTTGACAAAAAAAAAGAATTATCCTCATAATAATATTGATCATGGTTTCCAACTTGAAGAAACACATGTCAAGGGACACACCCCAATCATGGATTCCAAGAGGTCTTCATCAGATGAAAGAGTACTTATCTGGAAAGAACACATGTGAAGAAAATCAATAGGGGCAAGGAAATCAAGTTCAAATTCGCCCATAGAATTTACCATGTAAGTTCTATATATGAGTCAGAAGAGCTTGAGCAAGTAGCGAAGAGCTCACCTACATTGGTAGCTGAATACATGGGACAAGCTACCACATAATTGACCTGTGGTGGGGTGAATACCGATTGCATATCAAGAACATTTAGGTGTGTTGGATGAATGGTAGTCGAATCAAGACCAATGAAGGAAGGTTTTCCAATAGTCAGAATATTTCCATTGTAAGGGAAAGACATCACTTGAAAGAGTGTGGACATGACAACTTTCATGGCATAGACATAGTATCTCCCAATGAGAAATTTGAAATCCAACGGCCTTGGACTACCAAAATATCAATACATATAATTTTACCTTCCAAGGTAATAGGAAACTTACCAAGCGTCGCTAAAGGTTCATTGATAGTTCTGTTAAAAGTTAACAGATTGTGTGTAAAAGATAGAAATTGAGGGGAACCCAAATATTTCCAAGTGGTTGAGGATAAAAAACTAACAGGAGCACCTTCATCTACATTTGTGTGATGCACATTCTTACCATATGTCATAAAAATTATTTGGAAAGGGGTGGAAGAATGAAGACGAGGCTATCTTAGTCTACTACAATAAAAGGAAATAACCTCAGTACTTAGAGGGGGGTTTTGTAGGAACAAGTAGAATGCCTTCTTGTGTAGAAGAATATGAATTAACAAGAATATCATGAGTGGTGTAAATATCACTCTGTAGAAAGAGAGTGGGATCCATTGGATGTGAAATTGAGTCAAACTTAGTGATATGTGTTTAACTCTCCAATGGAAGAGTAGGACTGGCTATACTTCAAATTATATCAACCACCACGTCAATTGACGATAGGTTGGGAGAAAGGATACAGTAACCAATTGGAAGTTTTCATTGAGAAAAAGTAAGGTTTTCCAATAATTTTGAGGCTTCATCCATTTGAGGGAAAATATGAGTTTGATGACTCCCTTTACACAACCTATAAGGATACCTAACTTTACCATTTTTCCCTAGAACCTCACAATCACTAATTGATGGATCACCAATAAGTCAATGATAATTTTGATACCACACATCTAATATCTATGGAATACTAGGATAATTAATAAGAAGGTGCTCACCCTTACAAAGCTTGCAAGGGAATTTGGGCTTGCAACGTATTCTGGATAGCTCCTCAACATTTTCCATACTCAAAGCAATAGTTGGTTGGTTGATTTCTATATTACCTTGCTTCTTATTCTTCTTATTGTTCCCTATCTTCTTCTTCTTAGTCTCCTAGTTACTAACATCAAGGCTTTCACCAAGCAAGAAGAAGAAAGGGAGGAAGCCATTTTGGGTGAAGAAGGTAAAGGGTCAACAAATGGTTGGTCTTGTTGACATGGAGAACTTGGCTGAGGTGAAAAACTTTGTTGAGGGGGAACAATTTGGGTATTTGTGACTAAAGAAGTTGAAAGTCACCACATCGGTAAACCTTTTATGAATCCAGGAAGTGACAACGTATCCATACAAGGAGGACTGGAATTTCAAAAGCTAGGAAAAATACTAGGATTCCTGTTAAAAGGCGTTTCTTTATCAATAAACATGTAGAATTTTTTCCATTACATTTAATTTTAATTGATTTAATTAATAATTTTGACAATATTAACAATCCAAATTCATAATCCAAACCGAGGGTCTGTAAAAAGTAAAACAAGTGAATAAAACACAAAAATTAATTTTAGGAGTCAAAGCATGAAAAAAGCCTTTTCACAATGAAATCACTAGCTGGTGATGAAACCCAATGTTGTAGATATCAATGTGAAAAGTGGCTAGAGATAGAGTAGGCACAATCAATTACACTAACAACCTGCTTAATGGCTATGATACGGAGAAAGTAACTTTAGTTATGCCAGATCGAGTGAAGAATACCCTCCAAAAAGGTCCAAGTGAGTCTAGTCAATGTCTTCTCTAGGTACAACAGGGACTCCCCCCCCCCCCCATCATCACCTTAGGTAAAATCCCTAAGGTAATGGTTGGTGGGCTCCAGTATTGCAGCAATGATGCTGTAACTCCTAGGACTCCCTTCTTTACTTTTATCAACACGCTAGTTCATAACAAACTTGGAAGCGACAGTGTTATATCCACAAGTACTAGCTCTTAGTGCAGGTTGTCACTTGATGAGCTGGCACAAGTTCGCTAGGACCTTAAGCCAACTTATATGAGTTCTTAGAAGAAGATTTTAACTGTGATAGATGAAAGCTAACTCAAAAGAGGCTAGTCTACTTGCAGAAAGAAGATGAAAGCTAAATGGAAATGCAAACCCTAGCAAACCCTAGTTTTACCGACTAGCCCTATTTGTGCAAGAAAAGAGATGAAAGCTGTTGACATGGATGCCATTGACTCTTAGAAAGGTAAAATGAATATGTTTAAGATACTTCTGAAGGGAAATATGGAAAAATCATTTTTTTGTATTTTTGAGTAATTTTATGTAGAATTATTATGCATGTGTTTTAATTGTTTTTTACTGTGCAGGGGTTTATTGGCGAAAGAACAAGGAGTGGGCATTTGCAGGAGGTTGGGAAGGTGTGGAGGGGACCTAAGGGGTCCTTATCACCCTTCTAGAGAATTCCATGGTGATCAGATCTCGAAAAATTTCTCGCATGAACTTCTATAGGAACTCTGCAGGGGAGCTACAGGAAATTCTACAGGAAGTTCTACAGGAATGGCCGAAAGTGGTTTTTAGAGGGTTGATGGTGGAAAAATGGTGGGAAAGTGGAAAAGAAGGATGGATAGGGATCTTAAGGGATATAGGACCTGGTAAATGAAGCTCAGGAGTGATGAGGATGGTTGGATTTGTTTAATGATCAAGAAAGCAATGTTGCACAAAAATGTAGAAATTAGGGCAAATTGGGAAAGTGTGGCAAATGAAGGGAAGAAATCTTGAATTAGGGGCTAGAACAGGTTGTATGATGGAGGAAGGGTAGGTAGGAATGTATCACAAGTTCTCTGAACACTATTTTCCAAAATTGATTGAACAAAGGCTGAGAAAACCATAGATCTATCTATTTTGACCTAATCTAACCTAAAAACCAGAAACATGATGAACAAAAGTTTATAGAAAAGAAATCATGCAAGAGAGCTATGGAAACTAAGAAAGAATAGATCTAAACATGAAAACACAAGTGATATCAACTTTCCCAACTTAAATCTAACACTAGCAATTGCATTGGAAGGCAAAAAAATTGTTTTTGTGGTAGCAAGTATGCCTTGGTCTCAGCTCATGGTCCCAAGGAGGGAGAGATGAGATCAAGGACTGCTTGTTGGCATTTTTTTAGATCTTTTCTTTTACCGAAATTTCAAATCAACCTGAAGCATGAAAAATTGTCTTAATCATCAAAAACAACCTAAGTAACAAGGAAATATTTTAACCTAAATAATGGAAACTATTCTATGAGTGCAAGAAAAACACATAAAAGTACATAAAGGAGGTACTGGCGCTTGGGTTGGGCCCAACCCTAAGAGCTACAGCCTCCTGAGAAATCTCAAAGCTAGTGCAAAGTGAGATTCATCTTCATTACTCAAAAAATAATAGTCATGTCACAAAACTGTTTACGCCAAGAGCTCGAAAATGAGATGAAATGAAAAGCTGCACTAAACTGCAAAAATAGACTGCTCAATAGGTAAACTACCAAGGCTTGAAGCCTTCCTACTTATGCAGCACGAGGACTCCCAACAGTCCTCCTTAACTTTAGGAGCTTGGCTTCCCAAAACTACAATTAATCAACCACTTCACTAAACTTGCTCAGCTACCCCTTGAAATCATCTTTGGTGGGCTGTTGAACTTTGAGCTGATGGTGGAGAACTCAAGGAAAGATTAATTTAGTGCAGGAGACACCCCTCCTACAAATCCTCAACCTTGTTCCTTTGTATTTGGCTGCCAATTTACTCATAAATGCCTGACCTTGGTCCAAAAAATGTCCAAAAATCTGCAATAAGCACGTAATAGACTTTGTGGTCAAGTGACTATTCCCATTCATTCAATTAACATAAATATATTCAAAAGCATGCATAAAACTATGAAGAATGGTGGATTAATCGAGAATAATAGGCAAAATGAGCCCATAATGTTACCCATTTTTAGGGTTCATCATCTTTGATTTGCTTTGACTATGTCTTTGACATCCCAAGCTTCTGAGGTGATGTCCTCTTCTTTGTGATGAAACCCTACTTTTCTCTCTACTTCCTCCCATTGCCTGTGTTCTTCTTCTTCCTTGACCCCTTCCTGTAGTCCTAAAGGTAATGGAGGACTGAAATTTAGGCCAATCTAGTTGGCCTTCGGATTTTGCATTCACTGTTTATAAAGTGGCACTCTTGCCAAGGCCTCCCTCATTCTGGTCGGGGAGTGGTGCTCTCTTATTTTCAAACTATGGGAAAATGTGTTCCATCTCCTTGTGTAAGCATGAATGCAATTATCACCAAACAATATTTCCATGTCTTCAAAGTGAGCAATGCCCTGAGCTTGCCTTTCAATGTAGTCTAGGAGAACTTGAGGGTTGTTGGCAAGGTGTTGATGTGCATATACTAGAGCTGAGAGATCTTCTGGTTTTTCCCTGATCATGAGTGGCTAACTTAGCTCTCTTTCCATAACCTTCCAAATTTCTACTGCCCTCTTTTCCTCATGGCTTATCCAAGAAGCCATAGCCATGAGTTTTACATCTCGTAATGCAACATTGGGGTCCCATAGATTCATGTTTGGAAGTGCCAAGTCGTGTAAATAGAATTCTGCTAACTTGACCTTATCCTCAGCTAAGCTATTGTCACACAAATACATAAGCTGATTGTAAATCTGGAATGGAATGATGCCCCTTTGGATCAATGTGTTAGTTTGAAATTGCAACCATTGATCTTTAAGATATAATGTATAGGACTTAGCAGGTTGTCTACATTGTAAGGCTTTTACTACCGAACTAGCCATGCAAGCCATTTGGGTTTGTTTTTCTTGCAACTGTTGTTTTAAACCCTGTATTTCTTCTACTATCTAGGACTCCTTTTCTTGCAGCAGTTTTGTCAGCATCTCAACATCATCTTGTAGCTTTTCCTCTCTTTGTTGTTTCTCGGTTGTTTCATTGTCAACTGGAGGTCCTGCTTGTTGCTGCTACCCTCCCAGAATGGATGGACTATCTTCCTTATGATCTTCGTGTAGCTGCAACGACTTTTTCAGTAGCTCATTCTCCCCCTGTAATTTGGCTCTTTTACTACTTTCTATGTGCCTCACCATCACCAACTCTTTTCTTGATTCTTTTAGCTATTCTTCCAGGTGGCCTATGTCTACAACTCCCTTGGATTTGACAATTCCCATCCAAGTGTGAGTCCTAACCTATTCTTGTTCCAATGCAAAGAAAAGTGGTACAACAAACTTTTGTGGGATGATCTTCCCACTTTCTAAAAAGTTGTAATATGAGCCCCAGCTAGGCTAAGGGCTTGGTTCCAGTATCTCCTTGGTCTTGTCTTCTCCTTATGATTGTTTGGCTACTTTCTCCTCCAATTTCTCAGTCTCTCTTAACTTGGCTAGAGTTTCCTGTAGAGATGTTTCAGCTTCCTGTAGAGCTGCCTTTGAGTCCATCATCCTAATTCTATCTTTCAGGATGGAGGTTTTTGGCCTTCCTCTTTCATAGGTGATAGATATCTTGGAAGGAAACTCTTCCTTCTGTTTAGTGGTTGTTTCCTCAATGACAATTGGTTCCTTTGATTGTGGCTGGGGTTTACTCACTTTGATCCTTGTGCTTATTTTGGATTTAAAGTACATGGAGCTTTGCCTCTTTATTTTTCCTTTTTGTTTTGTAGGTGTGCTTAATGCAGCAAGCACAGCTACTGCTTCCCATGCCAACTTTTCAAGGGATTCCTCTTGTTGTTGTTCTTTCCTTCACTTCTTGCAGAAATCTCTATGCCCACTATTTCTGCCAGTGTTACTAATATCTCCGGGTGTGTCTTTTCCTTCTCTTGCCTGGTGCCTGCTTTGGCTATGGCAGTCTTCTTTTTGGATTGCTCGACCTTTTCCTTTCCAATCTATGTCTTTTTTCCCTTCTCTGTTCTTGTTGTTGTCCCTTTCTCCATTTTAGCCTCAGCAGCCTTGTCAAATTCTTATTTTTCTTTTTGTTCTTCCTCTGTTTTGCCCGAATGTATTATGCTCCCTCATCCTTTTTCTTCTCAATTTATTTAGTTTTCTCCCCCTCATCATTGCTAGATGGGGTGATGTTCTCAGCCAACGTTCTAATGTCATCATACCTAAACATATTTCTGAAGATTTGCCAAGCTATGGGGACAGTATAGGTGCGTAAAGAATCTTCCACCAATATTTTGATGAGCACATGGTGGGCCAACTGATCTGGGATCCCTTCATTTAACTTTGTACCACATTCAATTAAGGACTGAAGGAGGAAATATGGGATGCTCAGTTTTCTAGTTTGAGGCAAGTCCATCCCATACCTTAATTCATGTAGCAACCTGAAATGATGTCCATAAATGATGTTGAAACTCCCTTCACATGTGATATACTTCATTATTTGATAACTAACTTCACTTCAGAGAGGAGGCAAGCTTATCCTTCTAACCCCGTTTTTGTCTTCTACAGGATGCTCCTCAGGCAGAAAAAATGTTTTCTTAGCAACTTGTCCCAATGGTCTCTCCTCTTTGCTCGAAGGGAGCCCCAATGTTAGACAAGAAATTCTACTGATGAGATCAGGTGTAAGTTCTAGGGTCAAACCCCTAAAACTAACTGTGGCATGTGTCTTCGAATGTGGTCTCAAGGACATCAAAAACTCTTCAGTTATCTCCTCATCATAAAACTGAATTCTGTCAAAGAAGGATATCTAGTTTGCCCTGGTCAAAGGGTCCACCACCTTAGGGTGCTCATGCAATTTCCTAGAGTCTGGGGGTTCTTTCCTTATGAATCCTCCTAGCATGGTGTTGAGTGCTCTTTTTATGTTTTAACTAGAAAAGAAAATGCTCAGGTGGGAAAAAAAACAGTCAATCACTGAAACAGAGGATAGTTGAATTCGGTTTCTTCTGAACCAAAGAAGGAATGTCCTGGGTGCTTTTTTGCAATATCAAATGGCAATAATTGTGCTATTTTCAACTGCTACCACCCTCAATTTGACTTCCTAGTTTTGAAGAGAAATATTTTATTGTACAGAACAAAGGATAAAGACATAGGTTCTTTTCTCAGCACGTAGATAGACGTGGACATTCATTTAACACACACAAAGGCTGGCCTTTACTATTGCATGTATATTTTTTATAGGAGAATTTGAAAAAGGATGGGGATATTTCAAATGCAAAGAGAAAAAGAAATTGTGTAGACTCAGGGAAATATGTAGGCAGACTTTCACTTTTTCAATGCACAAGCAGACTTCCACTCTACTGTCGTGTTCAATTTACCACCTTACTCAAACAAATCATGCACAGGGAAGTTTCCCTCAGCCCACCTCATTTTGAGCTTGAATTCCAATGAAAATCCTGAGTTTTCTTTCTGCAAAGCCATTCTCTGCCTTTGCTGTAGAACCCTTCCTGTAGAAATCTCCCGGCTCCTGCAGAATGAAACTATGCTTCCGGTAGAGCCCGATAGGTGGGATATTTTCAAAAATAGGCAGAAACTGGTGGAGGATGACTAGTTAGTTACTCTGGAAGTGGTAGATACATTCTCTAGTTACAAACGTCGTGAGTGAAGAATGAACAAAGGGTGGTGAAGTTTCAACTGAGCTGTATTTTAACTGTGGGTGTGATTCGTGGTGAGGGGATGAGGTGGCCGGACTAGACCATTGATCCTACGTCACAGCCATAATGTTTCTGCATGCCATATGAGCACCATCACCTCCCTTTCTCCCATTATCCACCACCACCACTACCAGCCCCGAAGATTTCTTCCTAAATGGACTCTCCACACATGCTAGCTGCACATCTAATCAGTAGTTTTGAATTTAATGGCGATTTTTGGATTCCACGAGGATGTGTAACTGGCCAAGGGTGTCCAGTTGATTGGCCATCGATTCCACTCAATATGAACCATTCCCATAGTCACGCAGCCTTGAAATATGATTTATACAATTGAAGAATGAGTTTAGGCACTTACCTACGTAGTCACGACCGTGTTATGCAGATTTTAGATTTTGGAACCCATTTCTTCATTTGCTATTGCTACCTGCACACTGCATGCTTGGCCTCAAGCTATTGTTGATGTTCACACATTCAAGTAGAGCTCCATGCATGTTTCATATGCCATACTTTGTTTTCCCTCTCTCTAGAGTATGTCTTTAAGAGGGATCAACTGCTACAGGAATCCTATATGATTTCTTATAGTTGCTTCTCCTCCTGGAATGCAAGCTAGAATGAGTAGGGCTACGTTGTTGATGAGGGTCTTGGATGATAAGGAGTCTAGATGGAGGGTATAAGGTATGGTGAGTGAAAAATTGATGCTTTGATTTGTCATCAAAATGTTTTGCTGGCAGCATGAAGGAAACAAGATTTCAATGTGTGATTGTGTAGGGACATAAAAATGAGTGCAATGGAGGTGTACAAAGATGGAGAAAGGGTGACATATGGTGATGGATAGAAGCAGGGAGGTATACAAGCCTCATAGACAGATTCCCAACCTTTGGGTCCTCTTTTGAGATCAATTTTGGCTTTTCTGTAGGTTCTACAGGATCTTATCGTAGAAGATACAAAATTTCCTTTACAAGGTGAAATCTTAGCTCGAATGAGACCAAACCTTAGGAAAGGGTAATGGTCATGGAGGAATGAATTGTGAGGGATGCTTTCAGCCTGGTTATGAACTTTGTCCTTGTCTTGTGCGATCTTCCTAAAACCTGTAATGACCTTCCTGCAACCTGCAATTTATTCAACAGAAATTAGGTTTATTTTTCTTTTTTTCTTCTTTTCTTTTCTTTTTTTTTTAGTCTGAGATAGTTGGGGCACCTCCAGGAGGGTTTTGCCCTCACTGTCTACCCTGGGTACCTCCAAGAGGTTTTCACCCAAGGATCTTTTATTTCTTTTTTTTTTTTTGTTCAAGGTGTGGGTGGAGTGGAGACAGGGGCCTGCTCCATTACCAGCACTGATTTACCCAGAGCTTCAATGAACTCCTACTTAGAAAGGGGTTTCTTATATATTTTCAATCGATGCCCATTGACGAGCATGGGGATGGCTTCTTCATAAATGGTCCTGATAAGGATTGAACCATTTTGATTGCATTTCGTCACTCTATATGGTCCCATCCATCTTGTCCTCAACTTTCCTTTGAAATCCTTATATCTTTAATCATATAACAACACCCAATCTCCTAGATGAGATTTATTTTCTTTGAGGTGCCAGTCATGCCATATCTTTTTTTGAAGTTGGAGTACCTCTAAGTGGAGAAGGGCCTGCATTCTCTGTTCATCTAATCCATTCAATTGCAACAATCTTTACTGTTGTGCATGGCTGAGATCTAGTTCTAGCTGAGCTTCCAACCTTAATGTGTTATATTCAAATTCTATGGACAGCAAAAACTTCTTCTCATAGACCAGCTCATAGGGTGTGAAACCTGTTGTAGTTTTCCAAGTAGTATTATAGGCCCAGGTGCCCTCAACTAAGCGATCTGCCCAGTCTTTTCTGTCGCTGCTCACCACTTTAGTCAAAATCTCTTCCAAAGCTCTGTTGGTGACTTCCACCTGTCTATTTTCTTGTGGACGATAAGGGGTGGATGTTATGAGCTTAATCTTGTGATGAGTGAGTAGGTCTTGAATCAAGTTGGAGGTAAACTGACTTCCTTGATCTGTGACTAATTCTCTTGGGTAGCCAAACTTGTAGAAGATATTTTCCCTCAAGAACTCAACTACTTTTTCTTCTATTGTTTCCTTGATTGCCTTTGTTTCTATCCACTTGGTTAGGTAGTCCATGCACACAATGATGTAAGACTTTTCCTTTGAAGGAGGGTTGATAGGACCCACAAAGTCCATGCCCCACTTCTCAAATGGCTCGAAAGTCACTTGGGGTTGTAGGGGAATTTCATCTCTTGGAGTTGGTTTCCTCATCCTTTGACATCGGTCACATTGGTTGATGTATCTCCTGACATATTAATGAAGAGTGGGCCAATAGTACCCTGCCTGTAGAATTTTGAAGGCGGTTATTTTTGTTGCAAAGTGGCCTCCACAAGGCCCATCATGACAGGTTAGGAGGATGTCAAAAACTTCCTCCTCCTTGACACAATGCCTCAAAATATAATTTGGGCCAAGTTTAAATAGGTTCTCCCTAATCTAAGCGAATGGGGTCCTTTTCCTCATGACCTTGCTCTCCTTTTTTGAGGATAGGTGTGGTAGAAACTATGCTAAAACCAAGTAATTTGCTATATCAACAAACCATGGAGAGAGTAATGAAATAGCAAATAGTTGTTCATCTAGCATTTGATCATCCACCATCCTGTCTTCACCTACAGGAAAATCTAGTCTAGACAGAAAATCAGCAACAACATTTTCCTTGCCTTGCTTATCAACAATGGTCAAATAAAATTGCTATAATAAAAGTAACCATCTAATGATACGAGCATTTACATCAGGTTTATTCATCAAGTACCTAATTGCAACATGATCAGTGTGTACGAATGATTGATAACTAGTGATGTAGTGCCTGAACTTGTTTGGGGAATGGACTACAGCTACGAGCTCTTTCACGGTTACAATATAGTTTAACTCTACCTTGCACAGGTTTTTACTGAAAAAATATATGGCATATGGTAGCTTCTCTTCAACTTGTCCTAAGGCTGCTCCTATGGCTTTGTTCAAGGCATCTATGCAAATGTGGAAAGATAGGGCCTAATTTGGACCTCTCAAGATTGGGGCAGTTACTAGCTTACCTTTCAACGCCTCCAGAGCCCCTTGATAGTTGTCTGTCCATATAAACTCAACATCTTTCCAT
Organism: Pinus taeda; assembly: GCA_000404065.3. Lineage (NCBI taxonomy): Eukaryota > Viridiplantae > Streptophyta > Pinopsida > Pinales > Pinaceae > Pinus > Pinus taeda. Next base: position 22,082 of record APFE031525668.1, on the reverse strand, counting down.
AAAAGACCAAACAATGGAGAGGCTAGCTTACTGAAATCTTTAATGAATCCTCTATAATATCCTGCTAAGTCTAGAAAACTTTGAACATCTCTTACTTTTTGAGGAGGTGGGACCCATTGGATGATAGCAATCTTGTTGGGATCCATCTGTAATCCTTGCTGAGAAATTGTATGACCTAGCATGGTCCCTTTAGTCATTAGGAATTCAAATTTTTCAAGACTGAGGGACAGGTTCATTTCAATACACTTAGTTAAAACATTTTCCAGGTTAGTCAATGCTTCTTGGAAGTTAGAACCATAAGTGGTAAAGTCATCAATATATATTTCAACTGAATCACGAACTAGCTCAGCGAATATACTCAATACTACTCTCTAGAAAGTGTTAGGAGCATTACATAACCTGAAGGGAAGGACCCGATAGGAAAAGTTACCCCATGGACAAGTGAAAGTGGTCTTATCTTGGTCTTCTGGGCTGATTTGGATCTGAGTATACATGTTAAACCCATCTAGGAAGGAAAAGAACTTCTTCCCTGCCAGGCCATCTAACACTTGATCTATGAAAGGCAAAGGGAAATGGTCCTTCTTGGTAGCTTTGTTAAGTTCTCAATAATCTACACACATTCTCTACTTCTTGTTTTTCTTAGGCACAAGCACTAGAGGAGAAACCCACTCACTACCAGAGATGGGGTAGATGAATCCCGCATCCAGCAACTTTTGCAGTTCTTCATTGACAATGTCCTTAAGGGCTGGATTCATTCTCATCTGAGGCTACCCAACTGGTTTACAATCCTCTTTAATGTAAATGTGATGGGTACAGACTTAGGAATGGACTCCTTTCATCTCCTTATAGCTCCAAGCAAAAGCATCCAAATGGCTGTTTAATAAGCTACACAGCTCCTTCTCCTAAGAGGGGGATAGGGATGAGTTGATCTTCAAGGTTCTTTCAAGGCAAAATTCCACATTCTCAACTTGGGGAGAGGCCGGATCAACCACATAGAGATCCACTAAAGCACTGGCTTGGGTGTCTTCTACCAACTCTTCTAATGGCAGCACACTAAGAGGTGGATTTTGAATCAAATTCTCAATAATGTCATCCTCGGTTTGAGGACCTCCCCTGGTGGCTTCCAGTGTGCACAATGGTGTAGAGTAGACTTCATCCTCATCTTCCTCCTCCAACCAGAGAGGTAAGTCATGTTCTAGCAGATGTTGGGCAGGGGGATATATGAATAGCTGTTTGGACATAGGCCCATTCTTAATGGTCATGCTCCCAGCTCGACAACTAATATAAGCATCTACAGTAGCTAACCAAGGCCTTTCCAAAATGAGGGGGTATCCAGTGAGTTTTTCCTTTGGCTAAAGGACTAAGAAGTCTGCAGGGTACTCCCAAGAATCAATGCAGACCATGACATCTTCCACAATCCCCTTGGGGGTCACGGTGGAGCGGTCTGCTAACTGCAATACTTTCGAGGTATTTTTTAGGGAACTCTGAAGGTTGAGTTTGAGCATAGTGTCCCTGGTCATCACATTAATGGCAACCCCTAGATTAATCAGGGTGTGGGGGATTATGGTGCCATTGATGTGGACATCGACTACAGAACTCCCAGGGTCCAGATATTTTGGACAGATTACTTGTCCCAACATTAGGTGTGATAATTGTCCTATGACATTGATAGTTGGGGCATCTCTCTTGCGCCTGTCTAGGTGCCTGAAACACTTCTCTTTGATCAATTTTTTGTACTTTTATGGCCTGGAGAAGTGGTATTTTTACACATAACTATTTAAGTTCTCCTAGAAGTTCAGTCTCTTCTAGGTTTGGTTGCGTGGTTCCAGTTAGTCTCTCAGGAAAGGGTGGAATGGCTTTGGGTTCACTTTCCTATTTTTCTTCCTCATCCTCCTTAGGAGGACGTTGGCTATCTAGGAGGACCTTCCCATATCGTAGGTTGATCTCTTGAATATCCACATCACAGGTAGGGCACGTTGTCTCCCCCAGTATATAGCTGCTGGTCCTGTTTGTTATTAGGGTTCGAGTTCGGTTGAGCAAGCATCTAGGGTTGTCTTAGAGGAGTAGGAGGTAATGGTTGTGGTTGAGAAGGTGGTGGAGGAAATATAGCGAGAGGAGAGTTGTACTGGGGCCTCCATCCCTGTTGAGGTGCATTCCACTAAGGTTGTGGCTGAAGATGAGAATGAAATGAATGAGTAGCAGGTTGAGTAGGGTATTGAGATGGATATGACCAAGGAGGGGGTGCAGACTAGGAAGGATGAGCAGGGGGACCCCAAGAAGGTATGTGAGTGGATTGGTTGGGGTTGTAAATAGTATGGGATGTCCCTTGCATCCCCTACTGGTAAGGTTTGGGTCCATGTGGCCTCCTTTGGTTCATGAAGTAGAGTGGTTTAGTGGCTCCTTCAGCCCCTTGGTACATAGCTTTAAATCCAAGTAAGGTTGGGCACTGGTTTGTAGGGTGGTTTGCCTCAGAAATGAAACATACCTCTATGGAGTGCAATGGACACTCATTCCTAGGATGCTTCCTTGTGCATCTAGGACAAACAATGGCCAAAGCCCTCTTAGCTTCCTCTTGCTTCTGTTATATTCGGAAGGTATCCATTTGCATGGCAATGGTCTGTCTCGCCTCACTTTTAAGGTCTTCCATCTGATTTCCAAACTCATGTTTGGAAAAGGTGGCACTCGTTGAAAGTTGACTCCCGCTACCTCTTTTTCGGGCTACCCTAGAATGATTTCTAAACACAGTCTTTATGTCATCATAAGGTAGTTGATAGATGTCTCCCCCAGCCATCAAATGGAGGGTATCTAGAAGGTCTTTAGGGACTCCTCGAAGCAGAAACAACTTCAGAGATTCGGGGTCAAGTGTTACCTAGCCCTTTTATAACTAAGTTGGAACCTTTCTTCATACTCTTCTAAAGATTCATCACTTCCCATGGTCATCCGAAAGATTTATTCCTTTGTTTCCTTTGACCTACAGTAATCACAGTACTTGTTGTTAAAGGCTTGCTACATTTGAGCCTAAGTTCTGATACTTTTTCCAGGTAACCCCATGAACCAGTGTAGTGCTACATCCTTAAGGGTGGAGGGAAAGAGTTTCAACTTTTTCTTGTCTTCTGCATAGTCATCAGTTCGACAAAGGACAACAAACTCAAATAAGAAGGTATCAGGGTCTTCAATGGTCAATCCATGGAAGTGAGGTAAGACTGAGGGAATTATGTTTTTCATTTTTGTGTCCCCATTGGTCTCTCAGATGGGAAAGGAGCCTTATATTCTCTCCTCATTTACTATACCATTTCTTTGTTCAGCCATGGTCTCAAGAGGAATGTTTTCTTGTTTTTCTTCTGTTATAGGATCTTGGTGTATCTCTGGAGGTTCACATATAGGTTATTTTGGATCATTGGTAGCAAAGAAGAGAGAAGGGTGACTCTGTGATGTGGTGGGGGTGTTGGGTAGGAATTTTCCTGAATTGTCTCTATTCCTACGAGGCATGAAATGAAATATTTTTGGTTGATTTCTGTTTTTTTGTCTGCTTGTACCTACAAAATTGAAATTAATTGAACAACAAATTGAAACTAACTAAAATAAACCTTGCTGGAATGAAAATTGTAGAATTCAAATGAAAGCAAGAAATGACTAATCTATGCTGCTGAAATGAAATTGCAGAAATGAAATGCTAAGCTATGCTTGTAGAATTGAAATTGCAGAATTGAAATGCTAATCTACGCTTGCAGAATTGAAATTTCAAAATTGAAATGCTAATCTACACATTTAGAAATGAAATTGTGGAATTGAAATGCTAATCTATGAAAGCAAGAAATATCTAATCTACGCTTGCTGAAATTAACTACTTAGTAGAAGGTTGCAGTAGAAAATAGAAGAAAAGTAGTAATGAAAAATACTCTGACGCTTTCCCAACAATGGCACCAAAAGGATGGTGGGATCCAGTATTGCAGCAATGATGCTGCAACTTCTGGGACTCTCTTCTTTACTTTTATCAACCCGGTAGTTCGTAACAAACTTGGAAGCGACAATGCTATATGCACAAGTACTAGCTCTTATTGCAGGCTATCAGTTGATTAGCTGGCACAAGTTCACTAGGAGCTTAAGCCAACTTCTATGAGTTCTTAGAAAAATCTTTTAACAGTGATGAATGAAAGCTAACAAGAAAGAGGCTAGTCTACTTGTAGAGAGAAGATGAAAGCTAAAAGGAAATGCAAACCCTAGCAAACCCTAGTTTTACTAACTAGCCCTACTTGTGCAAGAAAAGAGATGAAAGTTGTTGACATGGATTCCATTGACTCTTGGAAAGATAAAATGCATGTGTTTAAGCTACTTCTGAAGGGAAATATGGAAAAACCATCTTTTTGTATTTTTGAGTAATTTTATGTAGAATTATTATGCATGTGTTTTAATTATTTTTTACTATGCAGAGGTTTATTGGCAAAAGAAGATGGAGTGGGAATTTGTAGGAGGTTGGGAAGGTGTGGAGAGGACCTAAGGGGTCCCTAGCACCCTTCTGGAGAATTCCATGGCGATCATATCTCAAAAAATTGCTTGCATGAACTTCTACAGGAAGTCTGCAAGGGAGCTACAGGAAATTCTATAGGAAGTTCTACAGGAACAGCCGAAAGTGGTTTTTAGAGGTTTGATGGTGAAAAAATGGTGAAAAAGTGGAAAGGAAGGATGTATAGGGATGTTAAGAGATCTAGGACCTAGTAAATGGAGCTCAGGAGTAATGAGGATGGTTGGATTTGTTCAAAGATGAAGAAAGCAATGTTGCACAAAAATGTAGAATTTAGGGAAAATTGGGAAATTGTGGCAAATGAAGGGAAGGAATCTTGAAATAGGCACTGGAATAGGTTTTATGATGGAGGAAAGGTAGGTAGGAATGTATCACAGGAGCTTTGCACACTATTTTCCAAAATTGATCGGACAAAGACTGGAAAAACCAGAGATCTATCTATTTTGACCTAATCTGACCTAAAAACCAGAAAAATGATGAACATAAGTTTATAGATAGGAAATCATGCAATTGAGCTATGGAAACTAAGGAATAATACATCTAAACATGAAAACACAACTGATATCAACTTTTACAACTTAAAATCTAACACTAGCAATTGCATTGGAAGGCAAAAACAGTGTTTTGTGGCAGCAAGTATACCTTGGTCTCCGCTCATGGTCCCAAGGAGGGAGAGATGAGATCAAGGACTGCTTGTTGGCCTTTTTGCAGATCTTTTCTATTACCAAACTGTCAAATAAACCTGAAGCATGAAAAACTATCTTAATCATCAAAAACAACCTAAGTAACAAGGCAAGATTTTATCCTAAATAATAGAAACTATTCTATGAATGCAAGAAAAAGACATAAAAGTACACAAAGGAGGTACTGGAACTTGGGTTGGACCCAACCCTAAGAGCTAGAGCCTCGTAAGAAAGCTCAAATCTAGTGCAAAGTGAGATTCATCTTCATTACTCAAAAAATAATAGTTATGTCACAAAACTGTTTAGAGCAAGAGCTCGAAAATGAGCTAAAATGCAGAGCTGCACTAAAGTGCAAAAACAAATTGTTCAATAGCTAAACTACCAAGGCTTGAAGCCTTCCTACTTATGCAACATGAGGACTCCCAATAGTCCTCCTTAACTTGAGGAGCTTGGCTTCCCAAAACTGCAGTTAATCAGGCACTTCACTAAACCTGCTCGGCTACCCCTTGAAATCATCTTTGGTGGGCTGTTGAACTCCGAGCTGATGGTGGAGAACTCAAGGAAGGGGTCATTTAGTGCTGGAGACACTGCTCCTACAAATCCTCAGCCTTGTTCCTTTGTATTTGGCTACCAGTTTTCTCATAAATGGCCGACCTTGGTCCAAAAAATGTCCAAAAGTCTGCAATAAGCACATATTAGACTTTGTGGTCAAGTGAATATTCCCATTCATTCAATTAACATAAATATATTCAAAAGGATGCATAAAAATATGAATAATGGTGGATTAATCGAGAATAATACGTAAAATGAGCCCATAAAGTTACCCATTTTTGGGTCTCATCAATGGTCTCGAAGGTTACCGCAAACAACAACTTATGTTGGAGGAACAATTAATGATCAGATGTAAGCATAAGCGTAGAGTAACAAAGTTCAGTCCCCTTGAACGTTCCTCACCATGGTCAATCTGAGGATTATCCTTCAAGTGACTCCCAAGCACCTTTCATCACCATTTGTAATGCATGAAAATTATCCTACCATAACTAAAAAGTGGTGTCAATCACTTCACTGGGTCTGATATGATCTCGTTCTTATCTCCCTTGTAAGAGGAGCTTCCTAGAGTCAAACTATAATAGTTGGATTTACTCCTTACCCCAAACTTTTATTGTTTGTTTGCAATTTTGGAAAGTTAACTCACTTTCATATTCCAAATCCCTACAATCTAATATAATGTAGGTGTAATGATCGCTAGAAATATAAAATTTCTAATTTATTTATTAGTGTTATTTTTAAGTTGTTGTTTACTCAGTAGGTTGATGGATGTGAAATTGGTGGTGTTATAACTTGACCCAAAGTTAAATGCAATCAATCATAATAGTGTAATATTTTCAATTCGATTAATTGTAACTAAAGTAATGAAAGAAGTTTCATTCACTTTTCACTACTGGAAGAATCAATGAATAATTTTTAAAATTAAAATCAAAGACAATGCCAAATACATGATTCTTAGCCCAAGATTCAACTAATTTCCTTTATATCCAAGCTACAGAATGAAAAATTTAAACCTTAACAACATCTGGCATACCTAGAATCAAAAAATTAATTCCTCCTTCAACGGATGCAAGCTACAATTTCAACTAGACTTAATTAATTACGAATCACTGTAAGTAGAACATTTTGGTGTCTTATAAAAAGGAATAACCATTACTCACTTGGACAAAAACAACAGACTTCAAATCATGAGTGGTGCCTTGAAAAACCTAACATTTTCACCATTACTAATGCTCTTTTTGAATCACGAAAAAAAGGTACTTAATATGATATTTTGACAAAATAAGGATAGACTCAAGTTATCTCAACAAGGACTGATCTTTCTTTTGCTTGATCAACAATTCACTAGAGCAAATCCTAAATCCTAATGTGAAAAGATAAAGAATTCTTCAAGAAGGAAACTCAAAACATCGAATCAAAATAGAGAGGACTTTTCTAGAATGTAAATAGATCCAAGAAAGTACAACAATAAAAAAATATTATGGACCCAACAAATGAAACCCTAATTTTTCAAAATATTTATGAAACTTGCGCAAGTAACTAGTTGAGTTCAGTGTGCAACTGCACTGTTGCTAAAGGAAAAGTGCACAAATATGGGCTCTGTTACTAAAGAAAAGTACACAAGCCAAGAGAACTTAAGAAAAATAAAAAACAAGTCCAAAAATCCATAACTTTAAGATTTTAGTGGCCAAAACACAGTCATATTAGGTTACAAAAATAAATCAAAGATCATAGGAGAAGATAATGAATAAAAAATAGTTCCCTAGTATGGTTGCCATTTTTTTTTGCAAACAAATTACTCTTGTGTACAAGAACATTCTCTCTAGATTCGATGGTTAAATATAGTAATAAATAAACAAACTAGTAAAACTTTCCCTGAGTTCATTCCTATTGAATCATAAGCAAGAATGCTCGAATATGAAATCCATACCTTTCAAACGAAATGCCTGATGAAGATCCTCAATATGCTTTGATGCAGCTCCTCAATGCTCAAAATCCAAACCTGCAAATATGGATCAAAGGAATATTATAGATAAATGAATCAACAAAATCCATACTGGTGATAAAGGAAACTAGTACCTAATATCGTTAGCAAATGAAAAATGGATAAATACACAATACATCAACTCCATTGAACAATATAGTGGGAAAAAACACTCTTTTTTATTAATATTGAATAAGAAGATGCAATACAACCTTTCCATGATGATGTAAGCCTCCTCCCAATGGTCTCCATTCCTCTCCTTAGATGGCAAGTCTCCCAACCTTATTCCAACAACGTAAGTTTACATTTAGAAGTCCCCCTTAGTGCTCTTGTCTATTTTGAATTAATAGGCCTAGAGGAGGAGGTTTGAGATTCTCTTCTCAAGAGATGAGATCCTCAAAAGGAGGGATTAGGGTTTCAGAAAAGGAGGGATTTTTCTCCATGAATAGAGGAATGAGGCTTAAGTATGTAGAGGCTCGAGGTATTCAATTGGGAAATATTCCTCCAACAAGGCTTCTATAAATCACTTTCTATCTTTATGTTGAAAGATTTGCACATTTTATAGTGGAATACATAGCACAAATTATTGCAGACCACAATAGTAAAAAATGTGGTTGCCTAGAGATTGGGTAGGAAACCACGCGCTTTCTCAAAAATAGGTTTTGAGGAATATAATTCAGAATTATTGTAGACTTTGGGATTGTTTTACTTTCAACTTTGTAGGGGAATTCCTGAAACATTACATCAGATAGTAAGAGATCCATATTTCATGGTATTTCGCCTAATGGTGACAAAGTAATGTAGCAATACGATTTCCTTTTATGATGATTCATTAGATACCCATTGATTTAGATTTGGTCATTATATTACTTTTCATTCATCTTGATGGCTCTAGAGTGGAGAAATTGGAGGAATCAACTTACAGAGAAATTTTTACTAGTGGGTACAAATTTGGACAATTAGAGTGTCAAACCTTCTGGAAGAAATTCGAAGTATTAATATACATTTTTGGGGGTCCAAAAACTCTCACTTATCCTAGACTCTCTGGAAATATACTAAACTTAGATACATTTCCAGCAGAGAAAGAAAGGTGTAAATGGGAGCCCATATGCAAAAGTTATACCACCTAGAGGTTGGCATTCTTGTTTTTTCACCATGATCCAAGAGGATTCCATATCAACCATCATTACCCATGGAAAATTGGATATCTATGTGAAGACTTTGAATAAATCTCTAGAATGGTAAAATATGTAACTCTAGTTGATATTTGAAGAAGTAAAACTTGAATGTTGTTTTGCTATCAAACTATATTATAATTAAGGCACTAGGAGGAAGAAGGGTTCCATTCTATTTTCTTACATTTTGTTAACTAGTAAAGTAGAGTGATTAAGAGTGGAAAGAGAGAAAGTAATAGATGGTGTTTATATTATATCATAATCCACAAGCCACATATCTCAGGTAACTCCATAAAGAGTGCCTTCTCCATTGTACTTGCATCATCTACATTCTAAAAGGAGAGACTAGGAAAGCCTCACCTTCGAGTTGGATTTTCTCCTATAGGGGTTTCCCACAACATATCTTGGTGTTCAATGTGGTCGGTGTGTGATTGTGTTTTATTTTTCTCCATTTTTCATATTTTATATATTGAAAACATAAATAGAAAAAAAATCATGATATATATTATGGAAACTAAAAGAAATTATCCCTTTACAATATATATTTTAATTCATTTGAATAGATCTACTATGATGACTAGCTTGTTAACATACTACTACATAATACACTTATTTTGTATGTATCGATTTTCTTTTTGATTCTCCAATCAAGTACATTTAGGCCTTATTTGGACTCGTGTCAAAGCCCAATTTGAATTATCCATGGTTTTTGTTAGGTTAAAACTTAATTCTTACAATGAGATGAACTAATGCTACAGTTTTAGTTATGCTTAGTTCTGTAACCATTTGTCATGGAATGTTTTTTCAAACAATATACCTATAAAAAATTGTAGATGAAAGAACACATTTGTTAATGTATTCCTTTTGGTTACCTTTAGGGAAAATTTGAGGTATAAAATTGGCCTCCTAAGAAAACTGATAAAATGACATTTTTGAATTTTTAAAGGTAAAGAAAGACAACTAGCTTTTTTATTGTATTTTCAAATTATCTCGTTATAGGATGATTCGAATTTCAAGTGTGGGCACTCGTGAGAAAAAAAATTAGATTCCACATCTAATGAGTTCCTTCTATGCATACTTTTGAGTATATTTATACTGATAAAAATATAAATTATATGAAAATGTGGTTTTTCCAAGATTTTGTTTTGCATGTATTTGTATTTTTATCATTATGGTTCAACTCAAAGGTATGTAAAGTGGTTACTTGTTCGATGCAAAATTTTATTCTACATCCAACATTTCTCCACATGTAACACCCTCCTCACACATTCACCCAAGTTAACCAATTTGTTGTGGTAAACTTCTAATGAGAAGCTATTATGATGTCATTCAACTACCCAAGTACAGTTAATGAATTGGAATCAACAAAACCAAATAAATTTGACCTTTCACACATGCTACAAAACCTTTAGGAGCCAACCAACCCTTTCATGTGACCAACTCCTAAGACAACTTGACATTCCACTGATCTAGACCCCTAGGCACTCCCATGACAATCCATGCATGTGACTGAGGCCTTCCAGTCACTCCCACAGTAAGGGCATGCCAACACCTGTGTACTTTTTCAGCTAGTTTTGAGCCAGTGACCCTAGATGTTATGTCACTTTTTCAGGGCCATGACTCAGGCCACTACCCAAAAGCTAATCAAACTTTTAAAAATGATAAATAACATTGGAAAAAAGGTACTAATGCAAACACTTTATCAATTTATTCATTGGAACCCTACTAGCCATTACAGGAATTTCTTCAAACATGTTACAAATATGCATTCTATAGGTTATAACAAGAAATCTGAGCATAGGTGTCTCATACTTATCTAAGATTCATAAAGAATAATTGTTGCCATATCACACTAGTTGCATTATCATATATTAGCTCATGTATTCATTGTACATTCATTTACAAATCAAAACATGATGAGATCCATACACGAAGTTTGTGATAAAACATACTCATAACCAAGAAAAATAACAAGGATATAATGGCCATAGAATCACATATAGACCCATAAATTTACACATGAAATACCAAGGAGAAGGAGACCTTATTAATGAATGAAAAATCCACCCAAATTTGGGACTTCCATGAACCACCTGACCATATATTGGCTGAACCAAATATTTCTTTCATCGAATCACCCCTTTTCCATATTCCAAGTATGAATGTGGGACTATAAACCAAAACAAACCAGGTTTCCTTAGGCTTTAATGCAATCCTCACTAGATCACTAGGCCGTAAACAAGCATGGATTACACCGGATTTCTCCATCTACACAGTGAGAAATATATCTACCTCCTAGTCTCTAGGCTTTACCCTATATCCTTCCATAGAAAAGTCAAGCATTCCTAGGAATAATCAAGACTCCACCCTCAAGGATTTACCGTATATCCCTCCATACACTGATCAAGGATTCTTATGCCTAATTGAAGGCACATAACTCTAGGCTTTAATGTATATATTTGAATTCATCGGTCAAGGATTCCTAAGCCCAATGAGGCACACAAAACTTGGTTTTAGCACAATCTCATTCTAATCTAGGGGTTCTAAGTTCATGTTTTCTTTCTTTCAGAGACCACCTCACGCGGTTTTGAAACCATCTGGAAATCCATATTAACCAAATAAAAGAGAAACCATCACACCATGGCTATCTAGAAATGGAAAGGAAAGGTTGAAGAACATTGTCATACCTGAGAAAATGCATGCCAATGACATCAAGAGAACCAAATACGCACATCCATGTACCATGCATGTCAAAACTAGCAAGGAAATCACACATGCAAATCGATACTTCAAATTTCACTATTGGTGGGAGTGCACGTTCATAGGACACTGGTCCAATCCTTTCAAGAGTATTGAGAGGTCAAGAAAATGGAGGTGCCATCTTGGCACATGATTTAATCTTTAAGGAGCTCTTCCTAGGCTTGGTGCACAAATACACCTGTTCCCCAACCTGAAACTCCTTGAACAACATGTTCTGATCTGCATAACTTTTCTACCTATCATGTGCCTTTATATTGTTCTTGATAACCTAATTTTCATGTTCCATCTATGCTAACATCTCTGATCCTATCAATACCCTGTTCTCTAGATCACTCCAATTGATGGGAGTATTACAACTCCTCGGATAGAGTGCCTCAAATGGAATCATCCTCAGTGACTCTTGATACCCATTGTTATAAGAAAACTCAACCAATGGAATATACTCCTTCCATCGCCTCTACTAATGCATCACATACATCCTCAACATTTCCTCCAATATCTTGTTGACCCTCTCCATCTGTCCATTGGTCTGTAGATAATAATCTATACCGAAGGACAACTCTATCCCTAAACTTGCAAAAAACTCCTTCGAAAATTTGGAAGTGAACTTGGCATCCATTTTCAACATCATATTCCTTGGAACACCATGCAGCCTCACTACATATCTGATGAATACCTATGCCACATCACTAGTTGAATGTGTATATTTCACTAGAATAAATTGTGTTACCTGTTATCGCCCCAAGAAACTCTCCTAGGTTGTATCCCAAAGATGATCGGGAACATTACAAACTCAACAAAAATGTTGGAAATGGATGAATGGAGGGAATAATGCTTGTTCAAGCCAGATAACCACTTCTACTATGCTTAACTCCACACATAGGTGAACGTCCCTCAACTACAAGGCTTTAGACCACAAATTACTCATAGTTTGAGGATTAATTGAATATGGAGAATACTGACCACACCAGTAGATGCACAAGACCATGTGATGGCCGACTGCAACCAATAAAGAAGTCTGCAAATCTATCTCCCAATGCATAGATAGGATGAAAGCTCTCTCGCATTAGGTAAACAGGGACCTGCATAACACATTCAATGATACATACAAGACTCTAACATAGAGGTGGGATGACATCCCCTCTAAAGCTAAATATCAAGAGCACATGAAACTGCATAACAGCCACAACCTAGAACAGAGAAGAAGCGGAAAGTGAGCAATTAACAACAAAAGAAGCTTGTATTAGCTGAAGATGAAGACCAGATGTTGCAAGTATCAAAGTAGCTACAATCTCTAGAAGTTGAACCTTACATCAAAACAACAACCATCAATCCTAATTACATTGTGTTTTTGGGTATATATAGAGTTTCATTACAAAGATGTTTTGCTATTCTAGGCGTGGAGGGGTCATATTTGACCACCAACCGCTTTAACTATCTGATGGAGACTTTGGTACAATTAGTCTACTTCAGTGAATGAATTTGATCTTTTTGGATGCTCTGTTGTCCTTCTCGAACAAGTGGAGTGTCATATGGATGAAATTCCATAACTGCTGAATGCATTTAACTGCTCGAGGCATGTCCTTTTCCCTCTCGTCCATACTATCTATTGAATGTAGTTGTTGAGGAGGAAATGCACTTGGATCACTTCTGTTGTGGGCTAGCTATGCATGTTATGGCTTCAAGACTACTTTGTTATTAATTCAACCTCTACTTTGTGGTGGAATGGCTCTTCGGGCCTATGAAATCCCTTTAAAATGTGGATAGTGATTGCTTTCTATTATGAATGGAAAGCACAACAATTCTTAGAATTCCCGCTCCTCTCTGTCCTTTTCGGACTTCAAAAAGTCCATAAACATGATTAATTCCTTTATCAGGTCTACCCTTCAGGTCGCTGTCACATGTCGCAGTCGGCTTGGTCCCTTTGTTCCCTTTGTTCCTTGAAGTAATTGAAAAACACGGGAAATACATGAATAAGGCCTCCCTCTGCACTTCAAATATTTAAACAATTTCATTCCAAAAACCCATTGGTTCCGGGTTTCATCGCATCGTGCACATATACATGTAGAGGGTACGCCCCATGGTCTTTGCTGATTTACCTCCACCGATGCAACCCACCGATCTGATCATCAATGATCGCTGATCGGAAGTGCCCTGTGCCCCTCCATAAGTCCTCCTTTGGTTTTTTCCCATAGCGATATACTGATGTGATGTGGGCCGTTGATCCGCGCGCGTGATCAATGGTCCACATTTTATCACTGATTGCAATCGCAATGCCCCTTCTGTCCATGCCGATACCGCTGATTCACCTCTGCCGATTGTGACTTGCCAATTAGATCTGGGCCATTGATTAGCTAGCTCTAACAACTATTTTGCAACCATTGTTTAAGCCTATGCCTGTGGGTTTTTTCATGGTTTTAGAGTGTTTTTGCCTCCTGATAGTGTATTTTTGCTCTTCCAAGGGTTCTCCTCTTGCAACAATTTTGACTTTGAATGATCCTTAAGAGGATTTTGAAGACTTTTGGGGCATACTTGGATCCTTTTGAGCACAACCGAGCAGACCAAGCCTGTCTCTGACCATAAAAAATCGTCGTTGTATAGAAGAGCTAACACTAGCTCCTTATGGGGATGAGATCCTCTGTGTGAGGTCTCAAGAACTAGAGACCAATTCGTTCATACAAAACAAGCTTAAAAACATTACGTAGTATTCCATTGGGCATGGAGTCTAATTAAGTCTATGCTAAAACCTATAAAAGAGCATGCTTACAATCATTAAGGCTCGAAAACCTTAAACAACATAAATCTTCAAAAAGTGGCCATCTAGTAGACCATCAAAAAAAAAATTTCTCCTCTCGGCCAGCCTATCCATCGATTCATCAAAGAACTGTAAAATTAGATTTATCTGATCCTCCACCTAAAATAGTTTGTGGCATTTGAGCTTGTTAGGTAGAGATGGTTTGTATTTCACCCCCTATTTGTATGCTCTCATCCTTGGATGTTCTTCATGGGAGCCTTTGTACACCTGCTGAATAACAACAGTTGTTGTGTACTTGTCTGTGTCATCTATGGCCTGCAAAATTAATATAAATGGTGAACTAGTGTATTCTTGTGTGGAGGACACAAAGACTTCGTCTGCTCCTGCATCTTCCTTATAACAGTCCATCTCCAAGGAGGTGTCCCACATCTGTGCACCCTCTTCCTCTGTGATCTAACAAACTACCCCTTCAAGCTGTGTGGTGGCCAACTGGGTAGGCTCTGGGACATCAAGATAGATATTATCCATATCAGCCTTGGGCATTGAATTCTGGCCTACTTCAGTGCCTAATGGGTGATTATGAGGGATTGTCACTTGGACAGATAGAGAAGCACAAGATGATGAGGAGCTTGCTTCTCCCTTTTTAATCATTGGGCTAGGGATAACAACAAGCTGGTCAATTTGCAGATCTACATAGTCATGGGAAGATGGGCTGGATGTAGGCTCAGATTCTTCAAGGATGGTGGGACCCGCTGCTGGTTGCTTCTGCTGATAAGCTTGTTGTTCTGCAGGTACAACAAACTCATGAGCAGTGCCTCTCGATAATTCTTTCTCATAAGCAGCTCTGGTTAAGAAAGGGGCACTGCCCTTATCTTCCAAACCATGGATTTCCTCCTCTTCTTCAAACTACTCTTCCTCCATGACTACACTCTAAAAAAGGGCCTTCACCCTTTTGTCTTCATCTGCATCTTTGCTTCTCTGCAAAATGTGCAACTACTCCTATGCTTCTCTATATAGATTTGGATTTGGTAGAGCAAAGACACCAGGAGCTCCTACTTCCTCAGAATGTTGCCCGACTTCTAATTTGGAAACTGCAAAGGCTAGTAATTCTATCATCCTATCCACTTTATGAATCTTAAGATCTGAGGATGGTGAGGACACATCCCCCTATCTTCTCATTTCAGCATCTCCTTTGAGTCTTTCTGCAGCCATGATGTTTGATTCTAATTCAAAGGTGACATCTTGCATATCAGCCAAAGAAGCACATATTCTTTCTCTTAACAGGAGGAAGAACTGAGAATCAAAGGCATTGGCATAAGTATGCATAGCAGAAGTAGGCGTAGGTTTCACTTCATACAGTATTCTGCTATACATATGGTTGAATCTCTTGTTGAAATCAGACAACAGCTCACCGTTCTCCCTCTATAAGTTCCCAAATTGAGTATGGTAGTAGAGCAGATCTCTATTATCCCCCCAATGCTTTAGGAACGCATCATCTAAGGCCTCAATGTCTACTATAGACCTAGCGGTTAATTCTCTGAACCATTTTCTAGCTTCCCCATCTAGGCTTCGGACAAAAACCGTCATCCACACATCTTCTTCATTAATATCTAGTTTATCACCATAACGATAAAAGGACTCTAGATGTTCTTCGGCTGATACTCCCTCTGTACCAGTAAACATATGCATATATTTCTAATAATCTCCTGCATGCATCGCATTTAAAGGAATAGGCAAGAACAAGGGTCCATATCAAGCAGCCACGATTCTTTCTATCTTTCTGGGAGATTACTGGCCTACCATGACTGGGAAAGGTGGAAGGGTACTGGTCGTTTGGATGATAGAAGGCTAGGAAATGAATAATAGTGCAAGAGGGAACTGATGGACTATATGGGGGACTTATGAAAAAGGAGCTCTATGAATCTCTGAAGGTAATTCTTCACTAACAGAGATACATGGGATTTTTTGGGCTTACCTGATCCTAATGCTCCTTTCTACAAAGTTTTCTTCTGTTATTTGACAATCTTCTCAGGGTCCGGCACTGGAACAACTGGTGATTTCTGAGTATTTCTTCAAGCATGTCTCACAACTGAGCCAAGACTATAATGTGGAGTCGCCAAATGTTGGTCTTCCTCTAGTGGAGTCGCCAGATAGATGATTACAACCAAAAATGTGCCCAAACGTTGTCTATCATAAAAGTTGGGTCTGTGACATTTCCTAGGGAAGCTAAGCTTCAGTTTCCTCTCCCCAGCAGCAGCACCAATTAAATCAATGTTGATGGTTGTTGTTTTGATGTAAGTTTCAACTTCTGGAGATTGTAATTACTTTGATACTTGCAGTGTCTGGTCTTCATTTTCAGCTAATACAATCTTCTTTTGTTGTTAATTGCTCACTTTCCACTTCTTCGCTATTCTAGGCTATGCCTGTTATGCAGTTTCATGTGCTCTTGATATTTAAAATTTGAGGGGCTATCATCCCACCTCTGAGTTAGAGTCTTGTATGTATCATTGAATGTGTTATGCAGGTCCCTGTTTACTTAATGTGAAAGAGCTGTCATCATGTCTGTGCATTGGGAGATAGATTTGCAGACCTCTTTACTGGTTGCAACCGGCCATCACATGGTCTTGTGCATCCGCTGGTGTGGTCAGTATTCTCCATATTCACTTAATCCTCAAACTGTGAGTAATTGGTGGTCTAAAGCCTTGTAGTTCGGGGGTGTTCACCCATGTCTGGAGTTAAGCATAGTAGAAGTGGTTATCTGGCTTGAAGAAGCATCATTCCCTCCATTCATCCATTTCCAACATTTTTGTTGAGTTTGTAATGTTCCTAAGCATCTTTGAGATACAACCTAGGAGAGTTTCTTGGGGTGATAACACTACCTTTCTTAGCTTATCTAGCAGAACCATGAAGGAATCACAAAGGAATCCTACTGTTTAGATTTCCTCGGTAAACTTGTGATGAAATCCATGGAAATGACCTCCCACGTCCACTCTGTAATGATAATCGATAATAGTAGTCTACCTGGATTCTTACGTTATGCTTTCATCTATTGACATTCCAAACATATAACCACAAAATCTGTTGCATCCTTCTTCATATTCAGCCAATGATAAAACTTCTTCACTACTGCAAATGTCTTCTAGTATCCTCGGTGACCTAAATATAATTTCGAATGAAACTCTCACAACATAGTCTTCTTGAGCTCATTGTTATCTAGCACATATATCATGTCCCTAAATATGACCAAACCATCTATTCTAAGATGATAGTCCACATCTTAACCACTTGTACCTTGTTGTAACCTATACATAATCTCCATGTACTTGGAATCCTATTGTCATGCCTGTAAGATCTTATCCTATAAGTATATCCCATAAGAACTCATAGCTGGTATGTGATTCACCTGTACTTTCCTGCTAAGGGTGTCTGCAAATTTGTTCTCCTTACCCTTGATATACTTGATATTAAAGTCAAACTCACTCATCATGGCCAAGCATATAGCTTGCTTGGAATTCATATTTAGTTGGTTCAACAGGTATCTTAACACTTTGATCACTCATCAATATGAATTACCTACCATAAAGATAGTGTCACCACAGCTTCAAAGCATGTATGATCAATGCCAACTCAAGATCATGTGTTGGATAATTCTGCTCATGGTCATTCAATTTATGTGACTCATAGCATACTACTTGTCCTTGCTACATAAGGACTCCAACTATGTAAACTTTGAAATGGGAACTATAAACTCAAAACGGGAACTCTGGCCAAAAAACCCGAAAAACATCAAAAAACAGTGCTAAAAATGAAAAGTGTGTATACTGGAATGATGATTTTATTTTTTAGGGGTCAATTTTGAACGTGTTTTAAAAATGGCAGTGACTACGAAATTTACTACGAAATTTTCATGCAAAATATAGCTTCAAAACGAAAGTGATGATACTGGAACAATGAATTTTTTTTTAGGGTCAATTTTCAAACTTTTAAAAAAATGTTAGTAAAACCAAATTTTTATGTGCCAAACAAAGTTGTTTATGAGGAAAAAACACATTAATGTTTCTGGTAGAATATCATTTTTCTTTTCTAAGTATAAATTCAACATGTTTTCAACCATAACATGTTAGATACAAAAGAAATTGAACTTTTTTCAACTATAAAATCAAAAAACCATGACATTATGAATGAATTACATCACTACATGAATTCAAAAATCATTATTTGTATATTGAATAAAACATACATTATATCTCTAATTTAATATTGTGTTGTAGATATTTTAAACAACAAAAATTACCATAATTAAGACATACAATCCAACAACATAAAAATGCCTCGCAACTTCTCATTGAACACCATATGGAAATCATCAATTTTATTTCAAGATACGATGCATACATCAGTTATATAAACTGTCCTAAAAAATTATTCAAAATCACTCATATTTTCTTGCACACCATCAAAATTCACATCTTCAGATGAGTGACTAGATGCTGACGAAGATGTTCCATATTCTTCTTTTTCATCAACTAGTGCCCCATCTGAGTCCACATGCATGCCGAACATTTCAGGTTTCAAAATTCTTCTAGATCTATGATTTGTTTCAGCAGACTCCCATCTTAACAATGTTCCTTCTGGTAACAACCTTTTCGGAATCTCTATCGTCTTGAAGCGAAGAGTTCCTCTCTTTGTTAAATTGAAGTCATAAACAAGTATGTCAACATCCTCCAATTCTAAAATGTCTGTGCGGCGGCGATTTATATTTGTACCCTTTCTTTTTCTCTTTCTGTCATTTTTTTTGTCAACTACCATCTCTGGCTTATACACACCATTGAATGGGTGTGTATTTGTGGCATACCAATGTACTTCAACACTTGTAACATCCTCATTTTCTGTAAAGACCTTTATAACTTTGGCAACCCAGAATGGATAGCCATTGAGATCTCCATCTGTTAGCACTGCAATCATGCAACCCTCCTTAATATCCTGTACTGAACGCCTGTAAAGGTCTTCCATGGCTTCATGTTGTGCACGAGATCTTCTGGAACCAATATACATCTCTCTTTCCTCTGCCTATGAAGAATTAATAATACCTTGAGATTGTTGTTGTTCAACAGTGTTTCTTTCCTCATGTTCATTTGACACATTTTGTGGCCAAATAAATGGATTTTTCAAAGGTATATCTTCATTTGTTGTTGTTGAAATGATATCACTTTGATTATTAAAAAATGACTCCCACCAAACTGAATCAGCAATGTCAAAGTACTCATATGTATATCTAATACATTTTTTAGTTTCTTCTAGGCAATCAGAATAATTTATATCTCTATTTTGTCTGCGTGCATTCTGAACTTCACCAACTGATGGTAATAACAATATTTTGATGCAAATATTGGATGATCTGGAATGAACTTCAAAAATTGCAAACCTGATGACGGTGCCCATTCTGCAGTAGTTGAATAATTCCTGCCTCATATTAGTGTTTTCCCATCAATTTTTTTGATACGAACTTGATGTTGGAAGATAATGTCATTAAGTTGTTCAATGCATTTCCCCTCACCATATGATCCTAGAATAAACCTTCACATGTCAACAGTTTCTTCAAATGCATCAAGAGTAGGCTCTGGCATGTATGATTTCTTAAGACATTCAAATAGTGATGGCAAGCTCCCAACTTCCTTCCTCCTCAATATGACTGAAAAACGACTGAACATCTGATCAATATGGTCATGAGTGTGCCCAACAAGAAGGAAACCAACCTTTACCTTTTGAAAAATTCTCAATTCAATAAGCATGTTTAGATATCCAAAAACAATTTGATTTTTGTTTTCACGGCAAGTGTTGTCCAATTGTAGATACAAAACTTCAGGAACAGTACTAGACCAATGAGAAATCACATCATGAATTATGGTTATGGTAAGATTTGCATCATTATGAATATTTGGAGTTGTGAAGTACACACTTGGCAACATTTTCCCATTGAAGACTATGGGGTCGTTAATATGCCATCATTATTGTCACTTGTGAATGTTTATTCCACCCATTTCCACCATTCTTCATCATGTCATTTATTATAATTTATCATTTAAATCCATTTTATAAATGATTTATGCTCTCATGGATGAATATTATTTATTCTCCTTTATTTCTAATAAATTGATTATTATGCATTATTTTACCAGTGATAGTTCTAATAAGTTGGTTGTAACCTTATTTACCATTTTTAGCCTCCAAAGTAACTTCCAGATTGAAGATTTAATTTTTAAATCAGCCAACTCAGAAATTCGCTGTTTTAAGGAGTGACAGTTTTGCGGTTAAGATTCTGAACAAATGAAGACGCATTTGGAAAATCCGGAACATGGGTTTTGTCCAGAACGGGCCCAATTATCTTCTAAAAGAACAGTTTGCCCAAATTCGGCCTGTACAGGGAGAAACGCAGGGTTCTTTGAGCACGATTTTCTCTGATTTGCAGTTGCGGCCGTCCTCCAAATCTCAGCTGCAAAGCCAAATTCGCCTTGTTCTTGTTGATCAAATGGTTAGAGGCAAACCAATTTTGTAATAGGAATTATGTTGTACTTATCCTTATTGTAAATTCTCTCTGATCTCTCTCTATTTAAATGAAAACAGAGATCAGAGAGAAAAAGGATGATTTGAGTGAGACGTGATGACGGATTTGGGGAATGAGAAATGATGGACAACGATGGTGGATTATTCATGCTGTAATTCTTAAGCTTCTGTTGTTGTAATGATTCCACAATTGGCTGATTAATAAATGAATTGAGAGTTGCTGTTCATTCTTCTCATTCTAAAGTGATCCAGCAGCGTCCGCTGGCGGCTAAGGGCCCAGCCTCTGGTGGAGTAAGCTGCTGCTATTGTGTATCATATCTTTCCAATTGCAGTTGTATGATATCTTTTCATGTGCGGATTGTTTATATAGTTTAGTAATCTGATGTATTTGTTATATGCTGTTCCACGCTCTGTTACGACTAATCCATTAATGGTTTCATTCAGCAAGTTTATGTAAGTGACTCTATGTTGCGTAATGAATCTTTTCGGAGTTGATTACGTGTTCACTGTTTAAACCGATTGTTTCTGTTACAGAGCTTTCATATTAAATATTGCTATTGGATTCATTTTGAACTCTTATTCATGGGAACCCAAAAGTAATATTATTTCATTTGGAAACGGAAGTCATATTCTTTGGAAACATCAGATTGCTATAATAAATATGTTGTGTATATATGGTAAATGTTGTTCCATAATTCATTTGTGAATATTGTCTCATACAGTAAAGTTCATTGAAATTACTTTTGAAGATTGTTGTTTTATTTCCGAATGTGAGTAAGTTGGTTTTGACTCGCGAGATTTAGTTCTTTTGGTCGCTGTTTCATTTACTGATGTTCTATTTCCTTTTACTTTCTGTTGTCCATTTACTTGCATGTATTGTTTTGGTGTGAGAGAAGGTCCAAGGCTGTCGTGAGCCTCAGCAAATGCTACCATGCTCCCAGATCCATGGTCCATACTCTATTCCATCAATTTCTAGAGGAAAGAGTTATTGCTACTATATCCTCGATTGATGATTTATTGAATGAATGATTTTAGTTTAGAACATCTTCGTTTCTTGCTGTTCCAATTAGATTTTGTTTCAAGCATTTAT
>APFE031525659.1:0-10037 GCA_000404065.3 Pinus taeda | reverse complement strand
TTTGGTGGCCCTTGAAATCCAAGCTGATGGTGGAGAATTCGAGCTAAGGGCCCATAAATGAAGGGGACACCTTCCTACAAATCCTCTCCACAAATTTCGCTGCCAAGTGCTCATTTAAACCTTTGATTTTGTCTCCAAATTTACCAAAAAGACTACATAAAGCACACATTAGACTTGTTGACATAATGACTAACCCAGTTCACTCTATTAGCATAAATATAATTAAAAACATGAAATAAACTAATGAGAATGGTGGATTAAGTCGAATTAGGAGGCTAAATGAGCCCATATAATTATCCATTTTTGGGGTTCATCAATTACTACTCCTCAAAAACTTAATATAGAAGGACATATCAAGAAGAAAAAGTTTCAATAAGTGAAATACCACATCAAGAAAGAAGAAATGAATGCAACCACATCATGTAATTCAATGGCAGGAGTTACCACTCCTCAATCTCTCAAGATAGAAGGACATATCAAGAAGAAAAATGTTCAAGAAGTGAAAGATCACATAGAGCATGAAGAAATGAATATGACCATATATTGTAATGCATTATAAGAAATTACCACTCCTAAAACTCTAAATATAGAAGATATATCAAGAAGAAAAAGATTGAAGTAATGAAAGATCACAATGAGCATCAACAATAAGTTCTCGAACTTTTAAATGATAATGCCACTTTGGCGCAAAATGAAACGAAACAACAAGCACATCAACATCACAATGAAATAAGTTTTGATGTAGGTGATTGGGTATTTTTATGATTACATACATATAAACAAATGTCCCTCAAGAAAGCTATTTATGAGAAGGAAATGTTGGCAATACTACACACACTTAAGAAATGGTGACCTTACCTAATTGGAAGACACTTCAAGGTAAAAACGAATCACGATAGTATTAAATACCTTTAAGAACAAATATTATCCTCTGAAGAGCAACAAAAATGTGTCACAAAGATGTTTGATTATGAATTTGAAATCAACTACAAAAAAGGGAAGCAAAATGTTGTGGCATATGCACTCTCAAGAAAGGATGAGGATGTGGAAGCATTGTTGTGCGCTGTTTCTATTATGCAACTAGATCGGATAAAATAAACAAGGTATGAATGGAAGAAGGATGAAGAAGTGTGGCCACTCATTCAAAAGTTGTAGAAGATCCCAGTTAAAACCATATTGCCGGAACTTGATGAGGAAGGAAAAACCATATTGGAACCTGGAGCAGTCACAGGAAAAAGAACTTGGCAGCTACAAAATTGATCAATTTCAGAGTATCTGATCAAGTGAAAGAACTTACCTGCTAAAGATTCCACATGGGAGGACAAGAATTTTATATAGAAGCATTAAGAACTACTCAAGCATTGAGGGCAACACTTTTTGAAGGAGAGGGGCATGTTAGGTCTGTATACTACTACTGTAACACCTTATTGTTATTAGTACATCCCCCTTATTATATTGTTGTTCCCATGTAGTCCCCATATTTTTATTATTGTGCCCCATAAAAGCCCGCTATTGTTATTATTGTGCCCTTACATTATTATTGTTATGTCAGCTCTAATTATACTATAGCCCATTAGACTCCTATATATAGAAACGACGTCTTGTCATTTGTATCATCTAAGAATTGTTCATTTTTGTAATGTAAAGTAGGTTGCCCGCTTGAAGAGGCTTATTTCTAAGGCATTCATCTATCTTTACTATATTTTTGTGAGTTGGTTTTATAACAGATTGTGTCAAAAAGGGAAAAAAATTATAGTCGTCTGACATATTTAATCTTTTGAATGCAATTTTGATAACATCATAGAAGTAAAATATTTTGGTTAATATGTTAACTGAAGAGATTTGGATCACGTAGAGACACAGGTTTTGACATGTGCAAGTGATTATGCTTTGTGGCCCAATGGCAAGTGACCATATGGCATAATCAGGTAGTGCCACATGGCACCCATGGAATGACCGATTAGGTATATGACCAAGCAGTTCAAATTCTTTTGGTTGGTCACAAATAAAGGACCTACCCAACTTTTATGGTCACGGTCTCAATCAACCACAAAATGTAGCATCACAAGGTCAACAAGGGTTGATCCTACATGGGACAATCAATGGTTGGCCCCAAAATACACCATCAACAAAAACAATTTAATGACACACGTGTTATACAACAACCAGAAGTCATAACAGTGGCACGATGTATAAGTTACATATTCCCAAAAAACTGGTTAGCACCAAGAAAAATACGTAGTGGTTTATGCAGTCAACAATGGGTCTGTGAGAGTCAACCCGACACCGATCATCATACTTGTCACCACTTGAACCTTAAAAATGGTGCTTAACAAACCACCCAATGAATTTTCATATGAAAATGACTCAACAGTTTCAATTCTTAACGTTGAAACGTAAAATTGAGAAAAATGATTGCACTATGTAGCGAACGTTTTCGATAACTGATAGTTCTGGTCACATATCATAGTGCAACTAAGGTATTTTAACTTGTGATGGAGGGAATAAAGCCCAAATCATGATGAATAATATTGTTCTATGTGTTACGGTAGACAAGTTTCTTGTAATGGGGGTCCAGAATTATAACAAATACAATCCCCATCAAGAGGAAGCATCTGAATGGAAGAAAGAATATTGGAACATGAATAGTGGTAATCCTGTTCCATTGAAATTTGAAATTTAATCTAATGGGTATTTTCAATCCAATCAGCAACAAACTAGACCTATTACAACCTCACTCATACGGACATCAAAATGCGTATAGAACACAAGATTCTTCTTTTTCTTAGATTAGAAGTCGTGAATGTTGAAAGTGGTTGTTATTGACATTAAGGGTTATCCAAGTGAAAGAGGAATTTAAATAGTCAACTAAAATATTATGATACATTACCAATGTTGTATGGAACTCCCTCTAATTCCATAGGAATGAGGATATATGAAATATTTTTCAATATGACCCAACCAAAGTAGAAGTAGGCCCCATTTGGACACCTTATATTTGAAGGCATATTTTATCCAATTAGCTAGATCAAATGGTAGCATAAGATATATGGTTAGAAATCTTATTCCAACACATTTCCAATAATATATGAAACTTTATCTAAATCCTCATGGTTTAGAAGAAATGAATGTTTTAATATTCTTTGTACATTACAACAATATAGCCCTAACCCAACATCCAAACACACATAAATATATGTGAGAATGAGCATCTCTAACCACCCAACACAATTATTTTGTTATTGTTTTAGGAGAGCCAGGGAGTAGGTCTGAAATTCATACCTCATGAACTAAGAAGAAATGAAGTGAATTTGAGTTCATGCAATTTTCTATGGAAGGTTTTTGGCACATTATTTTGAAGGTGCTCTCACATCGATCTTGGGGAGCTTTTTTCGAATGTTTGAGTTCCTTTTTCCAGGGATGAATATTGTTTTTCCGAAAGATGAGCTTAAGGCAGTGACTTATGTGGTTTGAAAGCTGAGTTTCAAAAGGACATTCTATGTTGCTTGAAGGCCAAGTTCATGGTTGATTTTTGTCTTTGGAGACCTAGTTTGGGCTTGATTTGAAGTCCATGTTCTAGTGTATTGAAGTCTCAATTCATGTTGGAGCCAACAATTACTATGAAATAGATTAAACATTGTTTCGCCTCTTAACCCATTGCAGATGAAAGAAAGGAAGTAGAATAGATTTCTCTAAATATTATTACTGGCCCTAATGATATCATATTATCACTTCTTTCTAACAAAGATAAATCTTTTATGATCTTAAGAAAATATCTCTCAGACACAAAACTATGTGAAGAGTTGATTAATTTTAGATGTTATAATGACCTAAGAGACAACCATCCTCTAGTTGTTTGCTAGAAAGATTAAACATCACTAGGAAAAATGTATTCCCTCATGTGAAATAATTTCCTTGACATTATCAATGGTGACTGAGCTCTCCACCTCAAAATTATGGTTTTGCTACTCAAAATCTCACTAAATCTTTGTAACCCACCTCTAATATGAGGTTAAAATATAAAGAAAAAAATGTTTTGGATGGTTAATAAATTAAGGCCCATCCATCCTCCAATTTCTTTCTAGCAAATTTTAGTTTTCAATATTTTAGTTTTTAAAGTCAATTTTAAGGGAATGTGTTATGTGGTTTGAAATCTAAGTTTCAGACGATATGCTCTATTGTCTGAAGGCCAAGTTTAGGGTTGAGTTTTTCCTTTGAAGATCTACTTCAGGCTAGATTTGAAGTCCATTTTATGGTGTATTGAAGGTTCGGTTCATGTTGGAGCCAACAATTACTGTAATTTGGTCCTTAGAGAGGATTGTTGTCCTCACAGGTGAATGAAATAGATTAAACATTGTTTTGCCTCTTAACCACTTTCAAATGAAGGAAAAGAAGTAGAATAGGTTGTCCGAAATATTATAATGGGCCACAATTCTATCATCTTATCATTGATTTCTAAGAAAGACAAATCTTCGACGATCTCATGAAAATTTCTCTCAAACAAAAAACCAAGTGAGGATAACCCACCTCTAAGACAAGGTAGAAAATAAATAATGAAATGATTTTTTTTGGTCGCTTTAATTGCTTCGCAATTCAAGCTCCACATAAATTGTCAACCTGAGGAAGTCTTTTTATTTCAAAGATAATCACGCACTGGATATGCTCAATTTCAAAAGCAGAAACAAGGTTGTAGTAAAAGGAGAACACACAATTATTAATCTTACCAATCTACTGATTTCGCATTCTACTTAATCAAAGCTGAAGTCGATTTAATTATAACAGAAATAATTTCTCTACTGCAGTTACAACCAAAACAAATGAAAATCAATCTGTAAAGAGAGAAATCAATCAACCACAGTAGGAACAGGACCCTATTCCTTAGTGAGGAACTTCAGCACCTGATGCCTGACACTTAATCACACTGTAAGAAAGGTGACTTCAAGAGAGCAAGACCCTATCCCTATGAACAGGAACCTTCAGCACTTGTTCTCTTGCTTCTAATCACACTTCAGACAAAGGAAGATAAGTAATGGGGCAGGACCCTATTCCTTTGTACAGGAATCTTCAGCACCTGCTTCCCGACATCATTCATTCATACATTCAATAGAAACAGATTTCTCAACGTCATAATAAATGCATTCCATACACGCAGTGTCAAAGGAACAGAGTATTACTGCACTGTGTAACTAGTGTCCAACAACAGAATTAAAGGAAAATGCAAGACACACAAAGAGTTAAACAAAATACAGGAATCAAGGGTGAATCTTGTGAGGAAGGCGGGCCCTTTCCCTCTCACAAGATTCCCTGGGGGAAAGAACTAAATTGGAACACTCAAAAGAAGAATTTATTCATCTGTCAAAGTAACTGATACATTACAGATGGAGACTAGCTCCAGTTCTCACACAATGTACTTCTCTTAGTTTACAACCACCTCCCTCTAATGATGATGTCTCTTCTTTTTAAATAGGAGACATCATTTACAATTTACATGAGAGTGAATCCATATTATCTCGAATCTGTTCTTTTTCCCAAAATAGGATTATTATGTTCTTCATAAAAAGGTACTGTTACAACAGAGATAACAAGATTGCTATCTTCAGGCTGATCCCGGTAATCGTGTCTTCATACTGCTACCGCTATTCCACAAAAAGCTTCTTCCAGAATCGCAAATTACGCTTGACGGGATTTGCGTGCTTGACAGCTGTTTTAGCAACTGAGTTAACTGTTTCAACAACTGAGTCAGTTGTTTCAGCAACTGAGTCAGTTGTTTCTTCAATGGCCGCATATACTCATCTGCGATCTTTGGACTTATGTTAGCATTGATACACTTCAATTAATGATGAAATATAAGAGTATTATGGAATTAAATGTAAAACAGATTAAACATATAATAAAGAGGAGGTTTTTGTATACCTTGGGATAAAGTGACTAAAGATGATAATGGGATTCTTTCTAATCATGGTTATAAGGGTGAAGTGGTGTCAAAATATATAGCAAAAATGATACATAGTGGAGTCCTAACATCCCCCCCAGCTAAAAATGTTGCATGTCCTCAGGCAACCCCTAGTCTGAATCGGAATCTGAGTACTGGGACTGAGCATGCAAATTACTCAAGCAATAGCTGGAGAAGGTGGCATCTGTAGGAGCTCTGAACCCTCCGTTGTTCTGCAAGTTCTGCCATGCCAAGGCTTCATCTCTGTTGGTCAACTAGAAATGACACTGATATTTGTCTGAAGGCAGCCATAAAATTGGAAAATGGAAACGATACCCGATCCAGTTTGCTCCACAACGTTGCATGCAACCAATGTAATTGGAAACCCTGAATAATGCAACTTGAAGATTGTGAGGATTAAAAGGATGATAGTCCTGTCTTTATTTGCATGACTGCTGCCAAAACATAACATTGGCGTTCCTTGCAGCATTACCTTTTATTCTAATGTGTTGTTGACACTTAGAAAGTGTTGAAGCCTGTAATTGCTGCATATACCTGTGCATTCCTGGCTTCTGTAAAAACTCATAATATTGTGCTATGAACAGGGCTAGCCTTAAGGGCTCTGGTCTGATCCACAGGAGTTTATTGTCCTCATTGTGACTGCTTGCAGTGAACGCAGATTGCCAAGTGAGCTGGTTAGACAAAAATGAGACAAATGCCCTTATTTGTATATCTCCTGCAATTGGAATATGATTGACTTCTCTATTCTCGGGAATAGCCTCATTATGGAGGTAGAGTTCGCACAGCAAATGCTGATCACTCTCGGGGGCCTCATTAAAGGTCTCAACAAAGTTTTCTGGAGTCATTAACTCATATGGTCTGCCGTTTTTTATTGCTTTTAATTGAAAATAAATGAATCGTTCAGCAAGAAAGAGAGAATAGTTTACAGAGGGTTTGTGTGTAGCCATCAACTTCTGGACTAATGAAAACATTAGGGTTATCTTTTCCTTTGACTCTTTGGCTTCCTTTTTGTAGTCCTTAAGCTGTTGCATCATTTGGTCCCACCTGTCCCAATTGGCATATATATGATTCTGCCATTGTAACTTGTGTTGGCGTAATATTATGTCTTGTTCTTCGGCATATTGCCTCTTCCATTTGTTCATCTGTTCCAACTGATTCCATGGCAAAGTCTGTATCTTGGCATCAACAGTAATGGGTTGGGACATTGTTTGAATGGCTACGCTGACTAATTGTGGTGGTGCTTCTGTCTGAATGGCCGTATCAACTTGTAAAGGACAAGATATCTGAGGTTCAGTATCTTTTTCTTGCTTTATAGAGAGCCCTACTGGTTCTTGTGGAGCAGTAGGGTATTCCTCTTTTGTTCCCATTGATGTAGATGCCTCAGATAATTGAATTTTGACTACTTTGTAGCCTGCAGCCTCGTAAATGTTGCCACACTCATGGCACATGTATTCCTTGCATGGCTTCTTATTCTGCATTGAGGCTGCCTGTGCTAACGTATAGAGGTTCAGTTCTTTCTCAAAAGCCTCTCGAGCCATGGTTAGTTCATTCTTGTACACTTCCAATTCAGCTTTGAAGAATTCATTTTCCTCCAACAGAGACGTCATAGTATGTAAACCCTGTGCGCTGGCTGAGTCCGTTGGGGTAGTCTGTTGATGCACAATCGTAGCTGGTTCTTGTGTTTCAGCTACTGCTGATCTCCCACTATCGTCATGCTTGGTGTATTTTTGTTCCGCAGTGGCTGGTTCTTGTGTTTCAGCCACCGGGTAAGTGACTGGTTCTTGTGTTTCAGTCACTGGGTAAGTGACTGGTTCTTATGGGACAGTCACCTCTCGAGCTATAAACAATGTCGTATTATCCCGAGGCACTGGTTCTTGTGTGGCAGTACCTCCGAATGAGACGGATTGGGGGATTTGAGATGGAGACAGAGGTTTTAACAAAATAGTGGCGGGGTCAGGGGAAATGAGGGTGGGTTCTGTCTCGGCAGTTGTTTTCTTTTTTCTTTTTGGTAGGAAGGAGGTAAAATCGTGGCCTTTCCTTTTCTTTGAAGGGGAGGGTTCTTCTCTGGGGGAAGGGCTTTCGGAAGAAGTAAGGACTTGAAATCTAGCCCTTGTCCATCGTCTGGAAACTGAGCCAGTTGGGGTTCTCTTCCTTTTATGAATGGGTGGGGACGGAGGTGTTAGAGAGTCATCACTAGGGACAGAAATAGTGGGGCCAATAGACTTTGCTACTTGGGACGTTGTCGCGGTTGGGTCTACTGGGGAATGCGGGGTATCATCCTGCTGTCCTTCATAGGGAATTTCCGGAATGTCGTGAGAACTTCCGGGTTGTTTGGACGTTTGACCCTGCTGGGGAATTTCGGACAGTTGGGGATCAGGAAGTGGGGCATACAAAGGGAGGTTTTGCTGAGTAAGACCCCTCTGTATCAATAGCTGGCATAAACGGTGGTGGGTGAGGGATAACAATGGGAATTTGGAGCGTCTACAATAATAGGACATGTTTTTAATACAACCAAGCAGATAATAGGGGATATTAATCAGTCGTGCATTTCTCAAATGGTTCATCAAAACAAAATCATGGTTGTACACTACCTGGTAGCGCCCTTCACATGTTAAATAGTGTTTGATGAACTCTGCCACCGATGGCCATGGTTGGGGAAGTGAATGCAGACTAACACCGCGGCCTCTGGGTTCCACTCGCTCATCTGGACGAAGAAATTCTTGCTGCGCATTGAGAATAACCTTCTTTCTGCTGAACCAGCGAATCCCTGTAGCTGGCAACCCTGATACCTGAACTATGTCCTCCTCTGTTACTGAAATGCGAACCCCTTGGACCATTGAAAAATCGTCTTGAAGGTTTTGCGCAAACTCTAAGACTTGTTCCTGGTCAAATTCACCCAATCCTTCAAAATATATTGTCCATCCCGCTTGTTGGAATATCTGATATACTTCGGGTAACAATTGCAGAAGATTTATAGAGCCGGGCTCATGTCTAACAGCCGACCCTCCCATAGCTATTGCTTTGAGTTGCACATAGAGGCTCTGAACACAGTAAACACAGACCCCAACTCGCGCTAGTTGCTGCAACAGAGGCTGCAAGGTAACGATGACAGTAATGGATATGACAAGGGACGGAGGATTGATTAATGCAGAGTTATCGTTCTATTTTTGGAATTCCCCCCTTACGTATGGTGTAATAATGATTAAGCGTGTGAAGATCTGTAATCATTATGAATGAAATCCTCTCTTTAATATACTTTAACTGAGTTACATTAAAACCTCATACCTTATATTTTTACCTTTTAATAATTCGAAGTGTCGATTGCTTCAAAAATAACTTTAATGTGCATGGACGAATCTGTTAATTTCTCTGAGGTTTAGAACAGGAGTGTAATTGGATCTGGTCATTGCTGAATAATTTTTCACCGAAAGGATCTGAAGTATAGTCGTGGAGAACAAAAAACTTATGTAACAGCGGAGAGAAATAATGTTTTAATGATGACAGGTTGCTGAACTGGTGTTTGAGCAACGGGGACAAAAAAAATGATCGATACGTTGCTGAAACAGGTGTTTCAGCAACGGGGACAAAAAAAATGATCGATACGTTGCTGAAACAGGTGTTTCAGCAACGAGAAAAATGAACGATACGGGAAAAAGATAGGTTGCTGAAACAGGTGTTTCAACAACAGGAAAAATGAACGATACGTTGCTGAAACAGGTGTTTCAGCAACGGGAAAAATCAGAGGAATGGTATAAATGACTTAGGTCCATAACCAATGGGGAAAATGTTTAATAGGGAATAATTTCAGTAGTAAGGGATGGGAAACACTGATTGAAGGAAAATATTTCAGGGGTGGTAGGGGTGGGAATAATGGAATAATGGGAGTAATGGAAGGGTATTGATAGAAAAATGGGGTAACATGATGGGAACAGCTTCTGTGTTGAAGCTTCAGATCTTCTCCTGATGAATCTGTCCTTCCTTAATGAGCTTTTTCCAGAATCTGCACAATTCAATTGTAATATACCAATCCTTGACAGGGATTATTAGTACTAAATCTAATCTATTACTAGAAATATAGTGCAGA
>APFE031525658.1:0-20727 GCA_000404065.3 Pinus taeda | reverse complement strand
TGTCAAAAGTTGGAATAATTGGCCCAGTCTTTATAAAAAAATATAACTGAAGTACAGTAGTGCAACTTCAGGTTTAAGTCATATACAAAAACTCAAGACCCTTTCTAAATGCATGAAAGGGTCTATAAATACTTAATTAAACTAACTAACTACAAAATTAAAATGTTATTTAATTGGTATAACTTGATCTTGAATATCTCCTTCACATCAATTTGGTAGTCGGCAGCATGATTCATCACTTTGGCTGTTTTCCCTTTGATCTGAGTTGGCATATCGCTAGCATCGGTTCCACTTCTTGAGGGCGGCTGAGACGAGAATTGAGCTCAGCCGAATATGTGGCATCATGTATATCGGGAATGATACACCTGATTACATCTGTTAGGCATTTGAGGGAGGCTTTCTGGCTGTATGGTTTAAATAGGAACAACCAATAGGTGTCCCAAGTTAAACTTTAAATACCAGTAATCAACCTCCCATTCTTTTCCAGCTCTTGATAACATGATTGCTCCATTGTTTTAGCTGATAGAAATTTACCTAGTGTACATGGAGAGATCATATTAGATAAATAGAGAGTATTGTTAATTAATTCAATCAAATTACTTGTGGATAATTTGCATCTAGAAACTTGTCTCTATGCCTTCATCAATTGGGACTGCCATTCCAAGAATAGGATTTCTTTATGTGATTCTAGGATTTTAGGCAAATTTGTTGTCTATCTCTCACCAATGTCTTGCCAAGTAAGAATATCTGTTAAGGTGTCATCGGCCTGCTCTAAGTCCTTTCTAGTATTGACTGATTTATCGATTATTGATGATGTTATGTCACACAGGGGCTAAACTTGAGAAATTTTATGACATAATAATCTAATTTGTGTTACCAGTGCCTTATTTATCTGTCGTGCTTCTACCCTAAAATAGGCAGGCTACAGAAGACTCTTGAACTTCTCTATTTGAAGTGATAATTGAGAAATTTTCTCATCTTTTGTCTTTACCATTAGTTCATTCATCCTCTTCAATTTTGCTAATGCTTCCGATAATTATTTCTGTCTTTGAATTGCACTTCAATTTACCCTCTGTTTCTCTTCAAGTAGTTGCTTGTTCAGTTGATTATTTAACTGCTGCTGAGTTGACAATTGTTGTTCTAATTGTTCTGCTTTCTGTTGTACCTCCGATAGCTATGTTTGTAACAAAATGATTGCCTGGTCTTTTTATTTTAGAAAATTACTCACTTCCGATGGCTTGTCCATGGTGGTCGTCGAATAGGCTCCGGCATACTAGGACAACTTTGTTAGTTCATTGGAAGGATCAAACTCCTCCTTCCAAACTACGTTGGCCATCTCTGTTTGTTCGGGGAATAGGGAAGGTTGATCAATCCTTCTCCTTTTCTTCTATCGCTTTACTATAGCCCTCTGTTTTGGGCTGTAAAAGACATCCAATGGAGGTATATCCTCCACTTGCAAAATGATTTGATCCGAAGGATCTTTCGGAATTATTTCTAAGTATGTATTAGGGGGTAGGCTGCTGGTTCCTTCACTTGGAACCTTTTTTGACGTTGTATCCTGTGTATCTTTCGCTTTGGATGTATCAACATCTTTTGAGCTTTCCAGATTGCTTATGATTCATTCGAATTGCTGCCATTCTTGGAGAAATTTCGGGTCAATCTGGGTATCGACATTCACATCCTTGCTGCTCTTATCCTACTCATTTTTCTATTCCTCCTCATGTATTTTCTCTTGCTCTTTCCTTCACGCTTCCTCCTATTCTTTCCTCTATACTTCCTCCTACTCTTTCCTCTGGAGTTCATCTTGCTCTTTTCTTTGGACTTCGTAAAAAATTTCTGATGTAGTAGGAGGTTCATTGGTAAGTCGTTGTTCAAGCTCGCTTGATTGTGTCATTGGGGCAGTAGCTAGTAAATCTAGAGGCAGAGTTTGCAACCTCTGCTCTCTGAGTTTGTTAAATTCCACTAACCGATCTTCGTGATATCTCATTTAAGCTAATGTTGGAACCTAAAATGATGACTCTGCCAAAGAATATAGATCATCAAACTCATATTCTTTATGTTCAAACTTAGTTAGTTTTGCCTGATCCAGTACATTATAAACGATTTTCCTTGGATCAAATTGTCTATTGGGAAGAGTGGCGAGATTCAGTATATTTATCTTTTCTACTTCCTTCTTCGCATGCTTATAGTCATGCAGAGTGTAAACACCACACCTTAGAGGAAAAGGAGGCCAAACTTGCTTCTTTGAATTCCTCAGAGTCTTGGTCGCTCCTGCGGACGTAAGCTGATATGATATCTCTCTAGCCAATAGTTTTTTGGGTATGTAGAAGGGGAAAACATGAGGCTTGGCATGGCTACCGAAAACTCTTATATATGTAAATTTACCTTCTCTGAACCAGTTTCCTAAGGTTGTTAAGTCAATCTCTGCTGTGAGGAAATCATAGGAGCAGGTTTGTCAAAACGTGCATAGTAAATGGGCAACATAAATCCATTACAAACTTGATATAGGTGGTCTTTATAATGGGCTTTCCACAACTTTTGGTGATAGATATGAATCGACATGGGGTCCTATGGAGTCCATCTCCACCCCAGCACAGGAAATTCGGAGTTAAAACAAAGGGTATCTAAGATGTAGGCACTATAATAAAATTGAGGAATAAACCTATCAGTAACGCGGGTTTTATTTTTGAACTCAAGAATAGCAGTTGCTAACTTATCAGATAATATATTTTCCCAATCCATTATTTCACTATTGACTGCTGCTTCCATTAAAGGTACCATCTCTATTGATAATTTTGAGGAATCATGCAACCCCAAAATCCTACACATCATCGCCCCAGTGTAACAATAAGGAGAACGCAAGGAATCGACATAGTACTTACCCGAGGACTCATGCTTTTGTTTTGCGGGGTTCTGTCTCCATTCCCATATAACTGCTGATTTCGTTTCATTTTCATCTCTGAACTTCTACATAGATGCTTTGTTATACTTCTTCTCTGGTTCAGGCAAATGGTAGATTTGTCTCAAATCTTTGGGTTGAAATAAACCGAAGACTCTCCTGTCGACTGTAAAAAATGTTCTGTTTGTAATCGGGATTTCCTCAACTTCCCACCTTACTACATTTGTGTATGGAAGAATTTGCTCTCGAGCCACTATCCCGTGTAAGTAAGAATCGGCTACATCTTTTAGGGTAGCCTCGGACTTTCAGTTCGAACCTGTTGTAGCTTGCACTGATACTTCTTAAGGTTCTTTGGATTCAACCAGATTATAGATGCTCTGCCAACTAGTATTACGGAGACCAAGACATGTAGTGTCTGAGATCAATCCCTTTTTACTTGGTCCCAGATTAGCGGTATATTGTCCTGTTACTTCGGAAGCTGAAGTTGTTATAAATTTTTTAGATTTCTTCCCCATTTGGCCTAAATTTGCTGCTTCGAAGGAGCTCTGCGCAGGAGATAAAATGAATGTAATGCAGAGAATAGGTGGTGAAAACCAAGTATGAAAGAGTTAGATCAATCAATGAATAATGGAGGATTAAAATAATACTGCCGCGGATACAATCTCTGAAGAGATTTTGGCATAATTGCTCCATTAATTGGCAATTAAACCTGTTAATCATTTAAATGCTCATCATATCATTTATTCACCGAATAATTCATTTAAGCGTGGCTTTGATTTTTTGGCGGTTGATCACACGTGAATCACTATCAGGAATAGAAAGGCTTTTAATAATAATTTAATAAAATATACCCAAGCCTTTACAATCCTTTTTGAAATTCGCGCTTAGCGTTATCGCAATCGGAGATCGGAGGAATGCTTGAGTAGTTTCATTTGTGTCATTGCGAAATCCCCGATCACTGATAGCGATAAAGCTAATTCGCATCTGAGCATAGAGAGAGGGTCTTTTGTTATGATCACTTACCTTCTCGATATCCGATAGTTATTCGCTTGTTGCCTCGGGGCAAACCAATGGGTCCTTTTGTTGTGCATCCTTTTTTATTGTGATATGCAATCTTGCGATCGCTTTATCACAATAATAAAGAATTATTCGTTTATTTTTATAAGACCGATTTATGTTTACTCAAAAGTTTTATAATATATTACTTCTTTTCGAACTTTTGAGGAAAGATAAGTTGATACCAATTTTATTGATAAATCTAAAAGGGACCCATTTCATATTATATTTTGAAAGTAAAATTTTATGAAATGGGGGGTTGTTGTACAGCACAACAATTGGCAATTCGCTGGGAGAAACAGTTATCTTTGAGAAATATTGAAATACTTAAAATTTCTTTATATAGAAATATTATCAAAGAGAAAAATTCTAATATAACTAGGTATACATACATTCTGAATCTAAATAAGAGCTATTTTTGCTAATTTCTTCTCTTGTTAAAATTAAATACATTCTAAGTTTCAAATTGGCCTCTATTTGTTGATAATGATAAAAAAAAGAACCTTTCCAACTTAGCCTTTTTAAATGACTCCTTTGTCATAGATAGAGCCTCTGCCACCAACAAACGTTCATATTTTCGACAAGGATACCTTTTAACCATTTGACTATCCATTATCCCATTCATTTTAGAGTATGATTAAAAAA
Organism: Pinus taeda; assembly: GCA_000404065.3. Lineage (NCBI taxonomy): Eukaryota > Viridiplantae > Streptophyta > Pinopsida > Pinales > Pinaceae > Pinus > Pinus taeda. The sequence continues at coordinate 16,127 of APFE031525658.1, read as the reverse complement.
ATGAATCCAAAAGTATGCTTTCATATTCTGCATTTCCTTTTCTTTTCTATTATTTTGTAAGATAAAAAGTCATTGTCCTGGTTTGGTGGCCAGTTGTTTGACAATGCCATTCACTGGTTGTAATCTAACCGAACAAGCTAGCTCGTGATGCGACCCCTTGTCTTATGATTATAAGCCACTACCCTGTTTTAGTATGTAGTGTTGGTAATGTTGGTTAAACTATTTCCCAATGATCATGGTAAGCAGGCTTGTAATAAGACCCCTTATCTTTTATATCAATTTTTTTAGAATTAAATTCTGAGTAATCATAAACTTTGATGAATGGGATGGACAATTTTCTCCTTAAGAGAGAATGGATGATAGGGTAAGAGTTGAAGATGCTAAGATTGAATAAGTTTTTGTTTTGATATTGATAACCTTTTTGTGGCCATTTTGAAAACATTAAAATGATTTATAGTACTTCTAAATCTTGAGAAGATTTCACAAAAATGAAATGGGGCTTCAGAATGTGAATATACCTAATTTCCTAGAAATTGTCCTTTTATTTAAGACTTCTATTTTAAAAGTAAATATCAAAACTACTTCTTTTGAGCAAATTTTTCAATATAGGAAAGGCCAATGGGAGATATCTCACAACTTTATTTCCTAATAATTCTAAAAACTACAAATTCTGCTGAAATTTGAGTATTTACAAAAGGAGAAGGGGTTACCTCCTCAATTGAAGAATTTCTTTAAGATGACGCCATTAACGGGAAGAGATTCCTTCTTTCCTGATAGATCTTGTAATATGAATGTAGAATGGCCTATCTTCTCGTTGATCTGAAATGGTCCAAGCCACATCTTCTAGAACTTAGTGTGTTTTCCTTTATCCTCATGGACTTTGTCCCATTTCAGAACTAGATCACCAAAAGGTTACTTGATAATTTGTTGATGTTTTGCATGAGTAATTTTGGCCTTTTCTCTTTCTTCTTCTAATTTTAAGATTTGATCATGCCTAAGTTGAATAGAAGAAGGTGGGATTTCTTCAATAAACTGAACTAGGGCTAGAGAAGGAAGCAATAGATTGGTTGGTAGAACTGCTTCTTTCCCATATACAAGATTGAATGGAGAAGTACATATGGAAGCCTTTTGCATTATTCTATCAGCCCATAGTGCAAATATCAAAGACTTATGCCAGTTTTTGTGATTCTGCTCAATAGTCCGCTTAATAATTTTGACTAGATTTTTATTGCTAGATTCTGCTATACGTTACCCTGAGGATAGTAATTTGTAGAATATTTCAATTTAAATCCTATTTTAATAGCAAACTCAAACATAGAATTTTCAGATAAATAAGATGCATTATCTAAAACAAGAGCATTTGGGACACCAAACCTGGTAATGATGAATTTCTCTATAAACTCTATAATTACCTGAGAGTTTGTTGTCTTTAGAGGAATTGCTTCAATCCACTTAGTAAAGTAATTAGTAGTAGTAAGGATATACTTATGTTGTTTGGAGGACTGTGGAGTTATTTCCCCAATGATATCCAATCCCCATTGCTCGAAAGGTTGATCAATGTTGACTGGTTGCAAAGGGAAAGCTGGTTTTCTTTGTCTTCTACTGGAGATTTGACAACTTCGGCATTTCCTTACATATTCGTGAATATCTATGAATAGAGTGGGGAAATAATATCCAGCGTGAATGATTTTGTGGGCTGTTGTATCAGCTCCAAAATGTCCTCCTGCTGGTCTATCATGTAGCTCCTGCAAAACCTTTTGTGCTTCAGGTTTTTCTAGACATCTTAATAAAATTGAATCATAATTTTTCCTAAAAAGTACATCATTAATGATTATAAAGTTTTTTTCCTTTAATCTAATGGCACATTTGTTTTTATAAGAAATATTAGGAGGTGCATATCCATTTTTCAAATAGAATATCAAGTCTGCATATTGTGATTCAAGATCAGTGATACTTATCTGATTGATTTCTTCAGTATGTTCTGTATCACCTAATTCTTGAATGTGGGATGCTCCTGCTAATAACCTGCAAAAAACTTGGCCCCTAACAATCTTTGCTGGCTTGATTTCCAAGTCATATTATTGCAGTGTTGTGACCCAATTTTCCCTTTTTTCTCCCAATTCCCTTTGGATTAGTAATTTCCTTACCGCAGAAAAAGGAACTATAACTTTTGTATGGGATTTTAAAAGGAAGGGTTTGTAATATTTGACATGTTTGTACACATCAAAGGCTTGTTTTTCAACTTCTAAATAATTTACTTTAGCACCTTGAAGATTTGAACTATAAAATGAAATTGGTGCTTGCAAGTTGTGATCATTAATCTGAGTGAGTACTGCTGCATAAGATGAAGTGGACGAGATAGTATACAATATGAAATGATTAGAAAAATTAGGAGTCTTTAAAGTGGGGCCATTGATTATTGATTGTTTGATAGAGTCAAATGCTTCCTTTTCTGCAGATCCCCACCTAAACACCAAATTTTTCTTAATCATTGTTTGCAATTGTAAAATAATCTGGGAAAAATCAGGAACAAATCTCTTAACAAAGTTAATTTGACCTAAAAATGAGTGCATTGACTTTTTGTTATGAGGGAATGGAATTTCAGAAATCTCTTCAATTCTATGCAGATCAATATAAATACCATTTTTGGAAACAATGAATCCCAAGAGATTTCCTTGATTAAGAGTGAAGAAGGATTTTTTAGGATTGAGTGAAATACCATACCTTTTGCAGTGATCAAAGATTTGATTCAAATCATGTAAATGATTGGATCTTTTCTTGGAAAATACAGTAATATCATCTAAATAGACAACTATTGTTTTATTGATCAATCCTTTGAAAGTTGTATCCATTTCTCTTTGGAATGTAGCTCCTACGTTAATAAGTCCAAAAGGCATTTCTTGGTAAGCATAAGTTCCCCATTTTGTTCTGAAGGTAGTCTTGAGTATGTCATCAGGATGGACCAAAATTTGGTTATATCCTGAAAAATCATCTAAAAAGGACATTAACTCAGAACCTGCTACTGAATGGAGTATCTGCTCCATGGTAGGTAATGGGAAATTATCTTTTTGGCTTGGTTTATTCAGATTTCTGAAACCTATGCAAATCCTGATGTCGCCATTTTTCTTTCTAACAGACACCATATTGGAAACCCAGTTTGAGTGCTGGACAGGAAAAATAATCTTATCTTTTAAGAGTTTATTGAGTTCTGATTTTATTTGACTCTCTAAGTTAGGATGAATTTTCCTCAACTTCTGTTGGATTGGTTTTTGTTTAGAAATCATTGGAATGGTATACTAAATGATTGATGTATCGTAAGTTTTTAAATCATCATATTTCCAAGTGGAGACATGTTTATTTTTTCTTAATAATCTAATGAATGCTATTCTTTCTTCCACAGAAAGACCTAATCCCAAATCGATGTTTTGAGGATTTTGCTCAGTACCAAGGTTTATCAACTCAAATCTTAAAGTGGAACTTTGGAGCTTTGAATTGGTTACCTGTTTAAACCTGTCTTTAATATCATAGAGATCCTCAAGTTTAACCACTGGTTTGTATTGAGTTTTCTTCCTGCTTTTCTTTATCTGGAGGTCATGATCGCTTTCATCAATGATTTGATCATCGTAGGACTTGTCGGAAGTCAAGAAATTTAAGATGTCTTTATCGTGATTGAACACTCGCCAATTGGTGACATTGTCAAGAATTGATGGTCTAAAAATTAACTCTACTGAAAATCTATCTGGGCTATAATATTCAGAAGGTAGGAGTTTCGAAGCAACATTGGCTAGCAAGTTAGCTACTACATTCTGGGATCTGGGGATAGGTGAAATACTGAATGCTAAAAATTGAGATAGAAGTTCCTGGACCAAAGACTGATAGTGCTTGAGGTGACTAGAAAGACAATGAATTGTATTTCTAACTTGTTTTATGACAATCTCTGAATCACCAAACACTTTCAAATATTGAACTTTAAGACCAATAGCTTTATATATTCCTTGAACTAAGGTCTCATACTCAGTTGTATTATTAGTGCATTCAAATTCCAACCTACAAGATAGCATAGTTTTTTCTCCCTCAAGGCTAACTAAAATACACCCTGCTCCTGATCCTTCACTGGATTTAGATTCGTCAAATTATAGTGACCAAAATAAAGAAATATCAACAATTTTATTTACAGTGTTCTGAGCAATATTAATACATCTTGATCTATCAGTTCTGAAAATTTTTCGATTTGGGATGTGAAATTGTTTACTGAGAAAGGAGATGGTTGGGCAGTATAATTGCCAAAGAATGATTTGGAAGAGTAATTACCCAAAATACTATTATTAAATGCTATTGGTTGATTCTCCTATTCAAATTCAGTAACAGTATGGGTCATATGCTTCTCCCGATTGATTTTAATTTGATTTGGCTTTCCCTTGTAGGGTAGCCACATATGGGACCAATCGGTAGAAATATAACCATGGAGTTTCTTAGACCAATCTCTACTTAAGATTAAACCATAAAACTCATGTATATCAGTGATTAAGATATCAATTCTCTAAACTACTCGTGGATCAGCTAATAACCTGATAGTTACGAAGTTGATTTCCCCTAAAACCTGGACTTTGGTTCTATCCAACTGCACAATGTGAATTGCAGATTTTTAGGGTTCAATGTTCAGTTTGGAACAAACTGAAGTTGGCATTATATTAGAGGATGCCCTTGAGTCAATCAAACAATTGTGTAGATTTCAATTATAGATCTCATAGGTTCAGAGGAAAGGGGGAGTATGGGAATTTGATCTGTCTCAAATTAAAATCATATCAGTAGCTTCAATCCTACCAGAAGGTGGTTGACCTCAATCATTTGTAGCTTTATCACTAGGAAGAGACGAAGAAGGCACTGCATTTAGTTCCTTAAGAAGCAATTTCTGCTGATGTTTTAGTTTGCTAAGTTCAAACATGGTGATGTTTGCCTTCGTCTTCTTCATATCATCAACAATATCATAATCCATTGAATCTGATACTACCAATGTTTTAGATGTTGAAGGTATATTTTAGGATGATGGTTGGTTTTGAGGTACTATTGCAGCTGGCTTCTTTGTGGGTATCTTTTCTTTTGTAGTAGTAGTACCTGCACTCCTTTTCTTTGAACTTGCCTGGACAGGTTCAGGGGCACCTTTACTCCTGGTAGTCACAGGAAAAGTTTCTTGTTCATTTTCTGTATCGGAGTTAGGTAATATGAAGTCCCACATTCCATGGCATTCAAAAACTTCCTCTTCTTTGAATAAATCGGGTGGAGAAATTGTTTCATCTTCTTCTTCCTCTTCAGGATCTGAATCTGCATTAGATATAACATTTTGTGGTTTTGACTCAAGTTTCTTAAAATTCCTAAATGGTTTCTTTGTTGAAGTTTCTGCTACTTGTTTTTTAATTTCAACCATTTCATTTGACATTGTTTTGAGGACCTTTGTAGACCCTCCATATCATATGGATCCTTAGGATTTTTCTTCTTTGAATTATCTTTAAAAGAAACTCTTTTGGATTTCCTATCTTCGAGAGAAACTTTATTTTCTAAAGCAATAATGTATTTTTCCACACTGAGCGCTTCTTTCATGTTTTCGGCTAAAGTTGGTTTCCCAGCCCTATCTACAAAAATGGCTATATTTGAAGGTAGGGCCATAATATACCACTCACTTCTGATTTCCTCACTTGGTTTGGAATCGGTAGGGATTTTATTCAAGAGTTTATTGAATCGGGAGTTAAACTCGTTGATAGGTTCTCTAGATTCAATCCTTAGATTTGAAAGATCATTAATTAGTGTTGCTAAATATCTATCATCGCCATATTTGGTAAGAAACTGCTCCTGAAAGATATTCCAGCTGGTAATGGATCCAGAGGGTAAGGAAAAATACCAAGTCCCAGTTGATCCTTGTAAAGTGTAAGGGAAAAGCCTAACGAGAACATCTTCTTCTGTTACTCCTTTTAGATTAACTGATAACATGAAATTGTTAATATGTTCCTCGACCAATGTTCCAGCATATGGATTAAATTTTTGTAACCACTTCTTAGGATAATCAGGTAATGGATGTAATGGTGCAGGCATAGTGACCATACCACGACTGTTCCATGGATTCTGGGCCATCTTAGAAGTAACAACAATTGATGATGGAGTTCCAGGTGTTTGGGGAGGAGTCAGTGTTGAAGATTGAATAGATTGTGATGTTGAAGTTGGTGATCCCTGCTGAACAACAATATGTAATGGGGGAGTGGATGTTTGACTTCGCACTGGAGAAGATGAGATGGAGGATGATGAAGAAAAGGTCTCACTACCAGATCCTTCAGTGTTATTTTAGCCTTTTTCCTTTTCGGTAAAGGCAACTCGGCAGGTTCAATGCCAAGTTTTCTACTTTGAAGTCCGGTGAGAGGGTGAGGTAGATTGAATTGCGAAGTCTCACTGCCTTGAGATACTTCATATTTCTGAAGTGATAGGGAAAAGCCTTGAAGTTTCTGGATGAGAGACTGAACTTCAAGGGACTCAGGACTTAATCGTTCTGAAGTATGATGGGGTTGAACAGTAGTAGTTGATTCCTCTTCTTCTCGTTTGGATACTAGTATTTCAGAATGCAAATGGGAGGTCTGAGGTGAGGTGGAGGGAGATTTACTCTGAGAATGGCCTATAGATTTTGATTTTCTCGCCATTCATAGTTCATGCCCTCCTTCTAGCACCACAAATGTTGATGCCTCGAAAATCGTTGCATTAACATCCAGGAAAACCACCCGGTCCGAACCTTAATGCAGCTCCTTTTCCGTTTGGGATGGTGGCTCCGACTGGATATAATGGGACCAGTTTCTCAGTGATGAATAAAAAGGGGATGGATGAGTGACTAGTTTTCTAATAAGTGATAATGGATGGATGACTTAATCTAAGGAGCAAAAATACAAATAACTATTCTATCCCAAGAAATTTCTATTCTTAAGTGCAATATTTGAAGATCTCTGTTCCTCAATTAGCATATAGATGATTGTATTCGATAAACATAGACATTCATTCATATAATAATTGCTTTGCTCAAATAGTTGAACAGAGTAATTAATAAAACATTGTTACACTTGTATTTTATATATTACCGATACATGTATGACTAAAAGAAAAGCATCCTGTAAACATCCAATAGTGGAAAGTATAAAGAATGTTGTTAAAACACATTCATATATTCAATAATAGCAAGAGTCATCAAATCACAATTCACATAAAAAGAATGAATTCAGACATAGATAGTAGTACCATATGAGCTGCACATCAATCACAATTCAAATTCCTTCTTTCAACTCAGAGATACTTTTAAATAAAGGAATTAGTGCACATCCACATAAAAGCTTCGTTGTCAAAAATTGGAATAATTGGCCCAGCCTTTATAAAACAATATACCTGAAGTACAATAGTGCAACTTCAGGTTTAAGTCATATACAAAAACTCGGGACCCTTTTTAAATGCATGAAAGTGTCTATAAATACTTAATTAAACTAACTAGCTGCAAAATTAAAATGCTATTTCATTGGTATAACTTGATCTTGAATATATCCTTCAAAGCAATTTGGTAGTCGGCAACATGATTCATCGCTCTAGCTGTTTTCCATTTGATTTGAGTTGGCATATCGCTAGCATCAGTTCCACTTCCTGAGGGAGGCTGAGAAGAGAATTGAGCTCATCCGAATATGTGGCATCGTGTATATCTGGAATGATACACCTGATTGAATCTGTTAGGCATTTGAGGGTGGCTCTCTAGCTGTATGATTTTACTATGAACAACCAATAGGTGTCCCAAGTTAAACTTTGAATACCTATAATCAACCTCCCATTCTTTTCGAGCTCTTGATAACATGATTGCTCCAATGTTTTAGCCGATAGCAATTTATCTGGTGTACATTAAGAGATAATATTAGATAAATATAGAGTATTGTTATTTAATTCAATCAAATTAATTGTGGATAATTTTCATCTAGAAACTGCTCTCTCTGCCTTCATCAATTGGGACTGCCATTCCAAGAATAGGATTTCTTTATGTGATTCTAGGATTTTAGGCAAATTTGCTGCCTGTCCCTCACTAGTGTCCTGCCAAGTAAGAAAATTTGTTAAGGTGTCATCAGCCTGCTCTAAGTCCTATCTAGCATCGACTGATTTATCGATTATTGATGTTGTTATGTCACACAGGGGCTCAACCTGAGAAATTTTATAACACAATAATCTTATTTGTGTTACCAACGCCTTATTTATCTATAGTTCTTCTGCCCTGAAATCGGCAGGCTACAGAGACTCTTGAACTTCTCTATTTGAAGTGATAATTGAGAAATTTTCTCATCTTTTGTCTTTACCATTATTTCATTCATCGTCTTCAATTTTTCCAATGCTTCCAATAATTCTTTCTGTCTTTGAATCGCGCTTGAATTTACCCTATGTTTCTCTTCAAGTAGTTGCTTGTTCAATTGATTATTTAACTGTTGTTGAGTTGACAATTGTTGTTCTAATTGTTCTTCTTTCTGTTGTGCCTCTGATAGCTGTGTTTGTAACAAAATGATTGCCTGGTCTTTTCATTTTAGCAAATTACTCACTTTCGATGCCTTGTACATGGTGGCCACCGAATAGGCTCTGGCATACTGGGACAACTTTGTTAGGTTATCAGAAGGATCAAACTCCTCCTTCCAAACTACATTGGCTCTCTCTGTTTGTTGAGGGAACAGGGAAGGTTGATCAATCCTCCTCCTTTTCTGTTGTCGCTTTACTACAGCTCTGTGTTTTGGGCTGTAAAAGACATCCAATGGAGGTATATCCTCCACTTACAAAATTATTTGATCCGAAGGATGTTTCAGAATTATTTCTAAGTTTGTACTATAGGGTAGGTTGTTGGTTCCTTCACTTGGAACCTCTTTTGACACTATATCCTGTGTATCTGTCGCTTTGGATGTATCGACATCTTTTGAGCTTTCCAGATTTCCTATGATTGAGTCGAATTGCTGCCATTCTTGGAGAAATTTTGGGTCAATCTGGGTATCGACATTCACATCCTTGCTGCTCTTATCATGCTCCTTTTTCTATTCCTCCTCATGTATTTTCTCTTGCTCTTTCCTTCGCGCTTCCTCGTGTTCTTTCCTCTGTACTTCCTCCTACTCTTTCCTCTAGAGTTCCTCCTGCTCTTTTCTTAGGACTTCCTCAAAAATTTCTGATGTAGCAGGAGGTTCGTTGGTAAGTCACCGTTCAGGCTCACTTGATTATGTCATCAGGGCAGTAGCTAGTAAATCTAGAGGTAGAGTTTGCAACCTCTGCTCTCTGAGTTTGTTAAATTCCACTAATCCGTCATCGTGATATCTCATTTAAGCTAATGTTTGAACCTAAAATGATGGCTCCGCTGAAGAAAATAGATCATCAAACTCATGTTCTTTATGTTCAAACTTAGTGACTTTTGCCTAATCCAGAACATTATAGACGATTTTCCTTAGATCAAATCGTCTATTGGGAAGAGTGGTGAGATTCAGTATATTTATCTTTTCTCCTTCTTTCTCTGCATGCTTATAGTCATGCAGAGTGTAAACACCACACCTTAGAGGAAAAGGAGGCCAAACTTGCTTCTTTGAATTCCTCAGAGTCTTGGTCGCTCTTGCGGACGTAAGCTGATATGCTATCTCTCTAGACAATAGTTTGTCGGGTATGTACAAGGGGAGAACATGAGGCTTGGCATGGCTGCCGAAAACTCTTATATATGTAAATTTATCTTCTCTGAACCAGTTTCCTAATGCTTTCAAGTCAATCTCTGCTTGTGAGGAAATCTTAGGAGAGGTTTGTCAAAAATTGCATAGTAAATGTGCAACATAAATCCATTAAAAACTTGATATAGGTGGTCTTTATAATGGGCTTCCCACAACTTCTGCTGATAGATATGAATCGCCAAGGGGTCCTGTGGAGTCCATATCCACCCCAACATAGGAAATTCAGAGTTAAAACAAAGAGTATCTAAGATGTAGGCACTATAATAAAATGGAGGAATAAACCTATCAGTAACGCGGGTTTTATTTTTGAACTCAAGAATAGCAGTTGCTAACTTATCACATAATATATTTTCCCAATCCATTATTTCACTATTGATTGTTGCTTCCATTAAAGGTACCATCTCTATTGAGAATTTTGAGGAATCATGCAACCCCCAAATCCTACACATCATCGCCCCAGTGTAACAATAAGGAGAACACAAGGAATCGACAGAGTACTTACCCGAGGACTCATGCTTGTGTTTTGTGGGTTTTTGTCTCCATGCCTGTATAGGTGCTGATTCAATTTCATTTTTATCTCTGAACTTCTCCAGAAATGCTTTGTTATACTTCTTCTCTGGTTCAGGCAAATGGTACATTTGTTTCAAATCATTGGGTTAAAATGAACCAAAGACTCTCGAGTCGACTGTGTAAAATGTTATAATTGGTATTTCCTCAACTTCCCACCTTACTACATCTGTGTACGAAATAATTTGCTCTCGAGCCGCTATCCGGTGTAGGTAAGAATCAGCTAGATCTTTTAGGGTAGCCTCGGACTTTCGGTTCAAACCTGCTGTAGCTTGCACTGATACTTCTTGAGGTTCTTTGGCTTCAACTAGATTATAGATGCTCTACCAACTAGTATTACTGAGACAAAGATATGTAGTGTCTGAGATCAATCCCTTTTTACTTGGTCCCAGATCGGTGGTATATTGTCCTGTTACTACGGAAGCTGAAGTTGTTCCAAATTTTTTAGATTTCTTCCCCATTTGGCCTAAATTTGCTACTTCGGAGGAGCTTTGCGCAGGAGATAAAATGAACGTAATGCAGAGAATAGGTGGTGCAAACCAAATATGAAAGAGTTATATCAATCAATGAATAATTGAGGATTAAAATAATACTACCACGAATACAATCTCTGAAGAGATTTTGGCATAACTACTCCATTAATTGTCCATTAAACTTATCAATCATCTAAATGCTCATCATATTGTTTATTCGCCGAATAATTCATTTAAGCATGGCTTTGATTTTTTTGTGGTTGATCACAAGTGAATCACTATCGAGAATAGAAAGGCTTTTAATAATAATTTAATATTATATACCCAAGCCTTTACAATCCTTTTTGAAATTCGCGCTTAGCTTTATCGCAATCGGAGATAGGAGGAATGCTTGAGTAGTTTCATTTGTGTCATTGCGAATTCCTCGATCGCCGATAGCGATAAAGCTAATTCGCATCGGGAGTTTTTAGAAGATGGCCTTTTGTTGCATGCATGTTATAGTCTGATCGCCGATAGCGATATCGCATCGCAGTATAAAGAGAGGGTCTTTTGTTACGATCGCTTACCTTCCCGATATCCGATAGTTATTCGCTTGTCGCATCAGGGCAAACCAGTGGGTCCTTTTGTTGTGCATCCTTTGTTATTGCGATATGCAATCTTGCGATCGCTTTATTGCAATAATAAATAATTATTGATTTATTTTATAAGACCAATTTATGTTTACAAAAGAGTTTTATAATATATTACTTCTTTTCAAACCTTTTGAGGAATGATAAGTTGATACCAATTCTATTCATAAATCTAAAAGGGACCCGTTTCATGTTATATTTTGAAAGTAAAATTTTATGAAATGGTGGGTTGTTGTATAGCACAACATGCTTCAAAGTCGGCCCCGGTTAACTTGTCGGACGAGGATTAGCTGAGTTGTGTCTTCTTTTGTTTAATATGATGATGAATCTGAACTATATCTGGGTGTCGAGTTATGTTCATGTCGTTAGCTTAGACAATAATAGGCAAAACAATGGTTATGACAGGAAGAAGGAACAAATCATTTATAAATTTTGGTCAGGTTTTAAGGCCGAAAGGTGGCGGTCTGGTTTCCTGCGGGCAGACCTGCCACCTGAACTCTAATATGTTGTACTTTTGTTTGTCATCTAGAATGAAGAATGTCTAACTTTACAACAAAAAAAATGTTGATTGAGATTATGCAAGTTTTAGTCACAAATTTTGTTCACTCTTCTAATAAGACTTTTCAAATACTCCCCATCCCACTATAGAGAAAAATAGGTGATGTACTTTCATTTTAAAAGGGTTCGAAACTTACCTAGTATTTTCACTAGTATTCACGGCATTTTTGGGCTTTGATTGGGAACAAACAGTGCTACCAACTAAAAATACAGATGGTATCATTATTAAAATTTATCTTTTATAATAAAGAGTATATTGATTTTATTTTTGAGCCATTTTTGTATTGAGAGTTTAATAGGTTTGCAGAATTTTAATTTTATTTCAATTATTAAGTATTATAAAGATGGTATGGGCTTTTATTAAAAATACATAAAATTACTCTACTATTGAATTTGCAGGTGCTCCAGGGAATTAAGCAAGGCAAGGCAAGTGGTAATGAAGAAATGCTAAGAGTGCACACATTTCTAATTTCTATTTCAGGTACATACTACATTTATTTTATTTTATTTCAGTAAGTAGCTCTCGTGGAAATGGTTGAGAAATAGTATAAAACTTGCCTTACACGAATTTACTATTTTATTCTTAACAGGAAGAAGGATGGGTGGTTTGGTGTGCCTCCAAGAAATGATTAACTGCCTAGGAAAAAAGATAGTGATAGAGACTTCTCTGCAACTTAGCTTGCTATGAAGTTGATCATAATAATTCATTACCCAAATTAGATTCATTGGATATGAAGCTTCCTCGGGAACTATATCACCACCAATTTGGACACCAATTGCAACAATTCTTGGGCTGAAAACAAGAGATGGAGCCAACTGGAATTGTGAACACAAATAATGGAGAAGATAATTATGTAGGTCACCAATAGATTGAGAATTGACCTATATCATGCTGCGGGGACCTGTGTCAATTTTTCATCTTTTGTAAAACCTTCATGAAGATAGAATTTCCAATCATTTCTAAATTCAAATTCATATACATTATCAAGGAAGCCAATTCCAATTATACAAGGGTATTGAAAATGTGGTTTTACAACTGGATATGAACTTAATTTCCACCATTTAATGTGATTGAAGCTTTGAATTTCTACGTTAGAGAGTAAACCGTCTTGTAGGATGGAGAAATCTAGAACATTTCTTTTTTGAATCATAATATATCTTAAAAATGAAGTTCCAATTGAGGATCATGCATGTTCAAATGACGTAAATGCATTTTTAGAAAATATAAGTGTGTTGCGTTATTATTTTCAATGTTTCTTTCAAGAATTGTTTTTTCATTTAGATATAAAAAAACTTTGCTGTTAGCATTACAAATAATGGATTTATTTATTTTTTATTCTCTTGGTATCCATAAACAACAAAGATTTAAGGTAATTAAAATCACTATTTCAGAACTTTGAACGTTGAAACTACTTTGAAAGAACCTCATAATGAATTTTTTTTAAATATTTTTTATCTTGTCTTTAGAGAGACATTAGTTTGATTTATGGACATACAGTTTCTATAGAGGCAATATGTTTCTAATCTTAGCTATTGTCTCTAAAAAGACAAATGCAATTTTCTCTAAAGAGACAAAAATGAAAGTGTCTCTACAAAGACAAATGAAATTGTCTCTAGAGAGACAAATGAAATTGCCTGTTAATAGACAATAATTCTTGTCTTTATAGAGAACAATAATATGTGTTCTATATTGTCATTACAAAGACAATATATTGTTATTTTGAGACATCATATTTTGAGACACTCGCTTAAAGACAATATTTAAGACAACAAACAAGTTTCTTTTTGTCTTAAGTTAAGATAATTGACTTAAATATTGTCTTAAACCCCCTACACGTAGTAGTGAAAATATGATGAAATAACACCTATATATTATGGCCTCTTTAATATGTTGTATAGGATTGGAAGCGAAATTTACATAATGGAGTTATATTAATATTCATTTTTTCATGTTTCTTGAATAAAGAAGGTAATCAATGACAAGGTCGTAGTCCATATTACTTTACCAAAATTAACAAGGGAAAATCATATTAGAAAAAAGAAAAAATATTTGAAATAATGGTTATGTAGGTAGCTATGAAATCAAATCATTACCACCACCTCATCAAATAGAACTCCCTACAAGGAAATAAGTGGCATGGCTAGATGATTTATTCATGCAAAACACTAGTAATTAGTCAAGAAAAGGGCTTTGAGTTATCACAACAATGTTCTTCATGTAGCTTGTAGGTATTGAGATTGGGTGGATTCATTCGAAAAGGATATCCCCCCTTGCATGTTTATTTTATTCATTCACTTATCATTTTTAAAATGTTTGGATTATTATAATTTACAAAATAATCGTATAAAATTTCACATGGTAAGATACTAAAATAACATCAAACAAATATTTGTATTTCTGATGAAAATACATGCAATTACTTTTTCTTGCAAATATGAGTGTAGAAATAGTATAAAAGCTAAAAAATATGAGAACAATATTTTAAAATTAAATGTGTGAATTTGTGCATGGCAATGTTAATCGTAAAGATATGACAATCATATGGCACAATACTAAGGATTTGAGTTCATAATGACAAGGTAGAGGGTTCAACTCTTGTTTCTGTAGTCTTTAAGGAGCAGCCAATGTAGAGATCCCTTGAACATGTGAAAATGTAAGTAAATCTGAGTACAATTTCCCGTGTTCACATGACACTTCTATTCGATACCCATGGCCCTGTGCTAGAGGTGACATGCCTCACTACTGAAAATTGAGCCTATATCACGTCAATGAAAATGTAAAGACATGTTAATACAAGGTCCCATATTTAAATCCCTTATTTGATACCCATAAGATATATTATGAACGACATGGCTCACCCACTGATTATAATAGTAAGACTCATAATAGACCCTATGTCATATGAGGATTGTCTATTCCTCTAAACATACAAGAATTTGTATTTATCATATAATTAAAATTATGTCAACAAAAATTAATTCTCAATCTTACTTAATGGCATTTGATTTTAGATAAGCATTACTTACATTTTCTTGAATTTTATGATAAAATTCATCATTTCACTTTTCATTTAGTAAAGTATCCCATTTCCGTTATGACCAAATACAAATTTTCATCATTTTAACTTCATGTATAATATAATTAGATTAAAAGATAAATGGTAATGTTTTGATGAAAAAGATAAATAATTCTTATTCAACATAATACTTTCACTTTGATGGTGTATAATAAAACACAATTTATATATAAACAAAACTTGTCATCCTTATTTTTATTGGATCATACCAATTTTATCTACACGGTAAAAGAATTATACAACGTAACATTATTTACTTATAACAAAAATGCTAATTTAATTATAAAGCGAATACTATAATAATAGATATCATTTAATGTATGCCAATTTTATTGAAGGAACAGTGTTTAAACCAAGAGATAATAAGAAAAAGCATCAGCATGTTTAAACATATACAAAGAAACGGAGGGAAAATATTTAGAAATGCTCTTTGTGAACAAGGAAATGACTTATTAGTTACACGTCCATATCTGGTCTAGCTTCAAAGACAAAAGATGCTGGAATACCACCGCAGTGTTGAGGGAGTTCAGGTATTGGACATCTGGGAAGCCATGTCGATGTTTTTTGGTTTAAATTATAAACGAGCACGTCATCACCCAACGTGATGCAAACCAAATTCCTTGTTCCTTCGAAAGAAAACATTAAACTTCCATAATGAAGTTCGTGCCTTCTGTGAGAACCCAAAATAAGAGGCATCCTTGCAATCTCTGTGAACATAATCATTGAGGAGTGTGAATTCTCTAACTCCCATATAATAATATTATCATCGGTATCGGATATGCACGAACCTAGAAGCACTCGTGACCCGCAAGTGAACAGGACGTCGCGCCTGCTACTATTATACACGTCCTCTAATGATAACGGCGTGAAGACGGACCTCCCGTTTTGGATGCTGAAAGCCACGATGCCCTTCCTTGAAGAATTTACATCGATAGAATTTACATACAAGAAATTCCCGGAATCAACAATCTTCGAAGTTGCAAAATTCGGGTGTTGCAGGTGTCCAGTTGTACTCTCTCTGCGTGCTCACTACCGCTATTACTTTATATGTGCCTACATTGTGACCGTGGCCCTCCT
>APFE031525654.1:21690-53039 GCA_000404065.3 Pinus taeda | reverse complement strand
TCCTCCTTCAAAGGGATAGCTCCTCTCAACAAGGGATTAGTTCCTCCTATGATGGGATGCATGAACCACTTGGAGCGAATAATCCACGTAACAAATGCTTCTAGAAAACTCTAGAATTAACCCAAGATGAGTTTTTTAAGATAAAAATTGCGCCTTTTGACTTTCACAAGGGTACACACCCTCCCCTTTACATACAGAGTGTACAAGTACGCATATATCCTGAACAAAAGGTGCGGGCCCGCAGGCAAAAGTTAGAGAAAGTGCGGAACCAGAGTTACATTGCTTTTTTGATGTCTTTCTTCTCATTTCTAAAGCTTGTTCTGAAGAGCTGAGGTTTGAGACTTGCTTAGGAAGCTGGTATAGGTGGTGATAGACCTACACCGACTGCAAATAATCAAGGTGATGATATTTTTGTGTAACAAGGAAAAAATCCACAATATCCTCAATATTTTCCTCAATATCCTCCATACCCAACTCCATGTTATCCTTACCATCCACCTCCACCACAAACACAACCCCAACCATATCCATCTCAAAGATCCACCTCCACTCAACTACCTATACCACCATTTCCAATCCCACAAGGAAGTAGCTCAAGCCAGTGACAACCTTGAGGTACAACACTTCCAAACATATCCTCTTGATCCAAATGGTTTTCATCTTATCTCAGGAAGAGTATTGCAAAAAATCGATTATCTTGATTTCATTGAAGGACAACATTCAAAAAAAGAAGATTAAAATGAGAAAATAAAAGTATCATGGGCTACATTTGATGAAGAGAAGACATCAGAATTAGAGATTGAGAAAGTTCCCTCATGTTTACCATCAAATCCTTCATGTGTTCAAGAGAAAAATCAACAAAAAGAGGAATATTTGAATGTCATGATAGAAGAGGACACAGAAAGAGATCCAAATGTGCAAATGGACCAAGGGCATCACAACTATATTGAAATATGGTTCTAGACAACCATTAAGTTGCATCAAGACACTCTTCTTTGACAATTCCTAATCTCATCTCAATCAAAGAAGTTGGTCTCCCATATTAAAGTACATGTCAAAGCATATCTTCTAAGCCTACACATGATTTGATCTGTCATCTTGATGTGCACATGGCTCCATTGGAGGTATTCCTATACTTGAAAGAAATTGTGTTTCTTCAAGAAGAGTAGAAAAGAAAAAAGGAATAAAAAGATCAAAAAATAAGAGGAAAAATAAAATCTTAGGTGAAAACCTCCTTTGAAGTGCTTGAGATTGTCTCACTAATTGAAAACCTTCATGAGGCAGTTAATGGATTGGGAAAAAGAGAAAAAAAAAAGAGAAAGAAAAAAGATCTTAGGTGAAAACCTCTTTTGAAGTGCCTAGGCAGACCTACTAGTTCCAAACCCCATTGAGGCAACTAATAGGCCTAAGAAAAGAGAAAAAAATGAAAAAAATGAAAAGAAAATTCTTTGCTCCATGTATCTCCCTCTGATGAATGTAGGTGCTCTCCAACATTTGCAAGCAAAAGAAATATGTTAGCACCTAAATAAAAATTTGGTGAAAAATCTAGTCAAAGGAAGTCAAATTTGGGATTTCTCCTCCTTTTCTCATATGCTCCAATAGGATCAATTCCATGTCAATCCATCACTGTCATCAATTTCCAACATCCACCCATCATTTCCAAGCCTTTGCCATTCATTTTCCTCTCTGTCCTAAAATGCTACAGGAGGGTTATGTTTTGCTATAGGAGGCCAAAATACACAACGCATAAATTATTTTTACCATATCTCAAAAAACATGCATCCATTATTTGATTTGTGTCATGTGGAGATGCACATGGATGATGGTAGCATGCTCAAGAAATTTTAGCAAATTCCAGTGCACATTTTTCGAGAAATTGGCCTCCATCACCTACAATGATTTTTATTTTTTATCGATATTCGTGCATACATTGCCAATATTTGTTTTTTGGAGGTACATAACAATGATGGAAAAATTCTCAAAAGATTTTAGGGTAATCCAATTTACCATTTGAAATATGTGGATAAAACAATTATTCTACAAGATACTGTCTTAAAATACTATAGGAGGAGCTTGAAATGCTACAGGAGGAAGATCTGATTGGAGGAAGGGGTCGAAAGGTCATGTATTCTTTAGAAAGGTTGAGAGAGCACCCCAACACCACTTTTATCACCCATCAACTCCATCTAGCCAAAATTCATCTTCAAATTCCACCCTGCCATACATAAAAAATAAGGAAAAAGATATGCTTTCAAAATTTCCACAACCTACACCACCTCCTAATGATTTTAGTTTTGTCCTTGTAAATTTTTTGACTTTCCTTCAACTCCACATGCAATATACTGTCTCAAAGAAGAATTAAGTGATTGCTATAGGAGGGAAATTCCTCTTGTAGTAGCCCATATAGTTAGATCAAAATCCCATAATCATTTTTTTCCACCCACAAAGAGAAATATCCAGCCATCTTGAGCATCATGAAGTCATTTTTGAAGTGAGAAGGGGCACACCAATAGATAATCCATCCATTCCAACAACAATAGATCAAAAATTAGAGAGATACCTAGAAGCAAGAAAGGTTTCATCAGTTAACTACATCATGTGAAGACATGTGCACAAGAAAAATAAGGAAATTAGCATCTCTAGAGGACGATGGATCGATCATCAACTCAACAACAACATGCATGCCTCTCGAACAACCATCAAGTAGGTATAGGTATGCAATATTCTTCACCTCTTCTCATGAGCATGTTATGGTTATAAATTTGTTGTCAATGCATGAGAGATGAGGTTTTATAAGATAAGGATGGGTCAATAGTCTCGACCACCCTCAACCAGTTAAGTGCAACTAATTCCCTCACTCATCCAACATGGAAAAGCCAAATTAGGAAGGGTGATGATTACTAGAAGTGGGACAATGGTTAAAAGAGGAAATTTGTACAAAGGAAAAGTCACCCAAGCACACCAAGCCCACTATCACAAAAAGAAATAAAAGAACAAGGCTCAACTTCAGTTGTATCAATGCCCATTCCAAAAACAGTTAGAGAGGCTCATTAAGGCATTAATGGTCAAGCTAGATGATACTAGGGGCTGCCTATGGTGCTACAGAAGAGATACAAATTTGATTTGCAGGTGATACATGATCAAACATAACTGCTGCAGGAGAGACAAATTGTGTGCTACAAGAGAAATAGAGCTACTACAAGAGAAAACAAAGATGATACAGGAAGGCATCAATTGTTGCAAAAGATCTTAATTTTAAGGAATTTCTCCCCTGAAACCTAGGATTCGAATGACAACATCCAAAGGAAGGGTAAATGTGTATTTCTCCTTGTCATATGTGAACAAGAAACTTGCAAAATTTTCATTATTTTCAGTAGTATATCCTATGGGAAACTTTTGATAAAAGTTTACAAATAAAAAAAGAAATGTGGATGTTTCATTTGAATTGAGCCTGATAAGAAGGGGAATTGCAATTATTTTTGGGTGAGCATGAAATCAACATTCCTCTAGGAAACATAAGAAAACTGTTATTTTTTTGCCTCTGCCTTAGAAACTCTTATTACATAGAAATATTTAAAACTTGTAGCAGAAATAGGGAGTTACCTTGCCAACTTTGGAAATTTGTATTGAAGGCTATGGGGGGTGGATCTAACCATAGAAATCCCATATCCAATAAGAAGGAGAAGAAGAAGCTAATGAAGAAGCAAAATAATATGGAGATTAACCAAAATAAAATCTCAATGAGGAAGAAGGAGGAGAGGAAAAACCTGTGCTAAAAACCAAAATAGCTATGCTTAAGAGAGACCTAATCAAAATATAGAACTCCACAGCCCATTAGGAAATAATTTAGGACACAAAAGAGAAGAAGAAGGCAACAAAAGGCAAGAAGGCATTTAGCATCAAAAGAAAATAATTGTGATTTTTATATGCACAATTAGTTTTGGAAAAATGAGTGAAAATGGAATGAACGTGTCAAGGGAGAGGGTGTGAATGCAACAGATCTAAAAGCCAATGTGTTGTGTCCTTATTTGGACAAGTTTGTGATAATATTCATTGATGACAAATTGATATATTCTAAGAATGAGGAAGAGAATTTAGAGCACCTCGTAGTAGTATTGAGATTTCTGAGATAGCATCAGTTGTATGCCAAGCTTAGCAAGTGTAGTTTCTTTTAGACCTGTTAGCCTCCTGCTGCAGCAGGCTACTCATCTTTCTTGATCGGCATTTTTACATGCCAAATATGTCATACTTTGCATGCTGCAATGCTCCATATTTGCTAACAGATACCAAAGAAGGTTGCCAAGAGGAAGTACCAGTTCAAATGCCACTGCTGTGTTCCAAGTTTGATGTACTACTCCATTTTTGAACAATTTTCAGCTAAAGGGAGCTCCAAATAGTTTAATCTTGGTCTCCCTAGGTTTCAATTTCCTGTTTTAGAATATAGAGAATGAATATCTATCCAAACAGTTTAATCTTGGCAGATTCTTAGACAGGTAGAGAAGCAAAGGAGCCCAACTACTTAATCTGGGCCCTTGGAAGAAATAAGTGTAGATTTAGATAGGAAGGGAGACAAAGAAAAAAGTTGAAAAGTGGGGTCTGCAAGTCCAAATGCACCCAAACCAAGAGAAGAAAAATGTTAGACAAGTAGGCTAGGTAGGTAGTTTTGAGGTTGCAGAATGTTAATGTATGACCAATTCCATATTTTCAAGTGTCACATCTATTCAAGTCACAATCATCATGCAATTTTCATTTGAAGGATTTCAAGCGAGGCATGACTAATTTTCCCCTTCTTCCTTATTCCCCAAGACACTCACTAATCTCCCCAAAGAGGTCAAGATCTGCTTGATAACTCTCGTTTTCATCATTTTCATATCAACTCACCCTGGTAAAGATCTTCTTTACTCAAGCAATATTCATACTCCCTTTACGGATCATTTATTCCCTTAAAAAGCCTAAGATTCACATACTTAGCGCTTTCTTATCACTGGTCATATTAACCACTAACCTTACTATATAGCTCCCTATCTATCTCCTCATCCCCCATTTTTAACTATGTTAATAGCTCCCTTATATATTTATCCCCTCCCCTTGGATGAAAAATAACCATTAGTACACTTGGGAATTGCTAAGTTTGTCTGAAACATAGCAAGAACCCTCATTTTCCCCCTTTAAAACCATCTTCCAATACAGTGGACTCCTTCCAAAGCATGTAATTCTTTCTTTTAAGGTTATCGGAACCCTTTCGAGGCCGCAAATACTCTTCAAAACCATATATTTCCTTCCTCCAATCAAAAACAACCCTTTCCGATTACCTTAACATTCTTCCAATCCCTGTGGACCCCCTCCGACACGATTATCGCAATCAAAGGTCGCAAGGGTATTATGGCTCGCTGTTTTTTCTTCCCGATGGACATTCCACCGATGCCATTTCACAATCGGTGTATCACAAATACCATATGCCACATATATGTGCCCCTTCCTCGTTAGCCGATGCGATATCGCTAGTCGGTGATCGGCGATCGCAAGGGTCATGTGCCCGAAATGTATGCCGCTTCCTTTGCTCCGATGCGACATTGCCACTGCATCAAGAGAGCATATCACTTCGCAAACAATTCCTCGCCCCATGCCTCCATTTATCCACATATTTTGTTTAAAATACGATTTATCATCAAAAACTCGCTTCACCGCAAATTCATCGCAATTTGCAGCATTTCAGCTATCACTATCGCATCGCAGAAATATATAAGGCGCCGCACCATCCAACACCCTGCCATGTCATCCTGCCACGTCACCCACTGGCGTCAGCCACCGTACCAGGACTCATTACTGACGTCATGCTGACATCACCCGCGAAAGAAGGGAGTGCAAGCGCGAAAAAGCATCTTAGGAGGCCCGGATTCAAATTCTGAGGCAGTTTTCGATGTGTGATTAGCGCCTAGCGCTAATCGCGCATCACTACGGGAAATAGGCCATATTGGGGAATATTTTGATTCCATATCCATTTTTGCGTCGAAAATAACCAAAAGGACCCGATTTTGCAGTTTTAACGCATCCAAAGAAAGAGACAGACCCGGTTGAGGCACTAACAAGTATCAGAGCAAATGCGGAGCCAAAATCCACGTCAAAGAGTATCAATGTTGAGGCGAAGTGTATCAGTGAAGATCTTCTCAGGGCTCGAGGTGAATAGAACCTTAAAAGAAATCCTTAAAAGTCAAGAAGCAGTTAAGGAACCACTCAATGCTCATCATCACAATGACTGCACATTAAAACTCACATGAGATCAATGGACCAGAACTCAAAACACAGTTATGATAGAAGCACTGCACCAGGCCATCAAAGACACCATATTAACTCATTTTGATCCAGCTGCCTCTGGCGTAGCTCAAAGGATGTTTACTTGCATTTAATTACATCACAGGTTCAAGTTTGAAACACTTTTCCCCGCAGACCTGTTAAGGTCGGTTGTAATAAAAAATCTAGGGTATTTTACCTATAAAGAGGGCCCAAAACAATGTAACAAGTGGTTGGTTGGTTAGTATTTGTTGGGTTGATATTTTGCTTAAGCACAGACTCGCACTGTAAATGTGATGATTTCTATAATCAAAGATTGTTGGGAGCTTGGAGGATGAACAATTTGATGCATTGCTAATGGTTTTGAAGAGTGAACGATGGAATTCTTGTGCTGTTGTATGAAACAATAAGTTTTTCTCATCTCTATAATTTTCAATTTCACATATGCTCAAGTCACGAAACAAAAGACTGGTTTATAATTTGCTTTGATGCACTTTACGCTTAGTTTCTGTGCCTTATTAATGTTTTCCTGTTGATTTAGTCATAAATATGAATTCCACATGGCTCATATTTACTCTAACTCACCTATGAATGACTGCTATTTAAGAATTCTTAGCTTCTCTTAAGTATGGTTCTTTCATGTTCCCTCTACTAAACTGATTGAGAGATTCTTTGCTGCCTCTCATTCCTTAGCCCTCAACCCATCTCCATTCAGCTTGGATATTGTTTCATGAACAACTAACTTGCTCCACGTTTCTCTTGTGACCAAGAAAACGCACCATCAGTTGCACTCCATGAATCCACGCCCAATGGTTTGAAGCTTATCACACTATCCCTTGCCTCTCTGCTTGGAATTATCTTCCTTACATCTATCTTCCACCCAAACACCAACAATACCCACTGAACCCAATAGCTAGCCTAAAATCATCATCAACAAAGCTAAATCATTAAGAGAGAGCCCTCTTTGATTGCAGGTGGGCTAGAACATGCAATCCAAAGATTGGTTTGTGGTTACCTTGGCCGTATCCCTTCATGAGCTTAGGGACAACCTGAGTGATAACATAATGGCGACTCCACTGGGGATACTCCTCAGATAATATCACAAAACCAGTCTGAAGCTCCGCAGAGGAAGAAGCCGACCTTTAAAAATCTCGGTGGACCTGTGTTTTAGAAAAAATTCCCAAAAAACAGATCAGAAGTTGGCTCCTAAAAATAAAACACATCATACAAGATCAAATCCTGGTCCAAATCGTCCGATTTCTTTTGAAAATCCGAATTTAATCCCTAAGATCATTAGAAAACAAAAGCAACAAGAAGACCCCACCGCTTCTAGTCCTAAAACAGTCCAGCCAAGTGGTGTTCCAACCCATGTCATAGTTCTATTTTGGTCAACCCCAAGTTCCCCCGGTTCATCATCCCCTTCTCCAAGCAGCTCTTCTACACCTCCATCCTTTACTCATACTACCACAACTACTCCTTCTACCCTGATTGTTCCTGTTATCCTAGTTGCCCCAGTTTTTCCACTTATCCCTGTCAACATGGCTAATAGATATGCCCCCTTACAGTTGCCTGCTAATCCTGGGGCTATGCCTCAGGATTATCAGACAAAGATTACCTATTTCGATGGCACAAATTCCTGCACAGCCCTACAACATACAAAGAAGATGTAGGATTACTTTGAGAGTTATGAGATTGATGATGACAATGTAAGGATGAATATTTTTGTCCAAAGTTTGACCGGTGATGTCAGGACCTGGTTTAGAGCACTTACACCCAATTCCATATTAAACCCTGAAGCCTTATACCAGACACTTATCAATAGATGGGAGAAAAAGAAAGACCCCTTGCACATATTATCTGAGTATGATACTATCAAAAGAGGACCTCAAGGGACTGTCTTGGACTATTGTGCGAGGTTTAATAATGTCTACAATGCAATACCACAAAATTTAAGACTGCCACGTGATCTTGCTTTGTACAAATTCCCTGATGGTTTCAATGCTGAAATGGCATATCAGTTAAGGGAAAAAGCCCCTTCAAAGCCTTGCAGAGATGCAAGATGTTGCTGTTAGTGTGGAGGCAAACCTGATTGCCAAAAGAAACAAAGCCAGAACTGAGAGAAGAACCACCTTTAAGGAAGAACCCTCATCCTTAGACCAAAAACTGGATGCTATCATCAACGACATGCATAGGCTAGGAGACAAAGTAGACAGCGTTGAGAGAAAATCATCATGGGAAGGACAACAGTCCAATACCATAAGGAACCTGAACTTCAGGAAAAATCAGACCAGAAATGCTGGAAGGGCTAGTCTCGACCATGATACTAGACCTCCTTTCCAAGATAACTATGTGGAAGCATCCACATCTAATGAGTCTGCAGATGAGACTCACATGAACCTGATAGATTCGAAAAATGAACTGAAAATATTTCTCACTGAAGAGGACCGAGACTACCCTGGTGTAAAACAATTTCAGACCAAGCTGGGAGAGTCTTTTGATTTTAAACAAGGTTATGATTCTGCTGTGTATGAGGTGCACAAACAATATAAGTTGAGAACAAGGAGCATTGATGTCCCCACACCTAGCAGAACAAAGGATAGCAAAAATCCTAATAAAATTAAAAACAATGTTGTCATAACAGAACCAGCTGATATTGTTGTCCCAAACTCGCATCAGGTAACTGTAGAGGATATATCAGACATTCAACCTCCTATTGATCAGCCTCTATCTCCCTCTCCCTCAAAACAAAATCTAAATGGTACTCCAAAAAATATGCCAAAAACAGAAATACCGCAAACTATCATTCATCATAACGCTGGCATTCAAAAAGAAAACACGAGAACACTCTTGACAAGGAAAAATCTGCTACTGCTAATGCAAGGATTCCATTGGATAAACCATTTAACTTAGAAGTAGAAATTGGAAAACTAAAGATATCCATTCCCCTCTCAGAACTTGCCAAACATGATGTATATAGGCAACAAATTCAAAGGTCACTTCAACTACCAGAGGTCAGGGATGATGTAAATGTTTTAGATGATACCCCTGAGCTGCTGTTTGGTCCGGAAGTTAATGGAAAATCAACATATGGACCTGTTCCACCCTTTTATGTCAATTTGCACATACATGACAAAATCTTGCATAATGCTATGTTTGACTCAGGTGCCTCACATAACCTTATGCCCAAAGCTGTAATGGAAAAACTAAACCTTGATGTCGCAAGACCCTATAAAGATCTATACTCCTTTGACTCAAGTCAAGTCAAGTGTTTAGGCTTAATCAAAGACCTTTGCGTGTCTCTAGTCCAATTTCCCAACAAGACAATCCTAATGGATATAGTAGTTGCTGACATTCCAACAAAATATGGCATGCTCCTATCAAGATCATGGGGAGAAAAACTTCAAGGATCCCTTCAACTTGACCTCTCCTATGCCACTATATCTATCTTTGGGCAACCAAAGGGACTGTACAGGTAAACACTGATGAAGTATGTGGTAAGTAGTGAGGAAAAGCCCCAAAATTTTCCAATTTACTCAATCCATTATGACATGGATTCTTTTATTTTATTCAATGATGACACCAACCCTCCAACTGATCAGAACCCTCTAACTTTAGAGAAAGAAACACACATCAATGAGGAATCAATTGCCAATGCCCATGAAATTGTCACCATAGTCAAGGCAACTAGCAAACAAGAAGAACCTCCTGAAACGAAACTTGTAAGTCTGCCCAATCCTCAAATAACTGAAACTCTTAATACAAGCCAAAGACAAGAAATCACATGGTGTTTAGAGTTTGATGGTTCTGTCAATAAGTTAGGAGCAGGGGCAGGCGTATGGATTCACAATACACATGATAATCATGCACAGGGCCATGCCTATAGATTAAATTTTAGGTGTACTAATAACATGGCAGAGTATGAGGCTCTCCTCTTAGGCCTTAAATTGCTTAAAGCCCTAGGAGCTACAAAAGTGTCCATTCTAGGTGACTCCGATTTAATTATACAACAAATGAAAGGTAACTTTGTTACCAATGACAATATAATGAGAGCTTATAGGACTGCTACCATAGAAATACTCAAGTCTTTCAATGAATCCAAGCTTGCCAAAATTTCAAGAGACCATAATATTCATGCTCACAGCCTAGCAACTTTTGCTAGCACATGAAAGCTTCCCTTTGAGCCACATCACCATTTCACTGCTGAGATAAAACATAGACCGTCTGTCCCTAACAATGTTAAAGATTGGCAAGTGTTTCAAAATGATGCCCAGATTAACAATTTCCTCACTCTTGAGGGAGAATTTTCGAATACAAACGTTGACATGGATGCCATCAATGATTCCCAAGAGCTAACAGAAGAAAACCATCAGGCTGTGACAGCTGCAATAGCTAAACAGATCCTTAACCCAACAATTTTTGACAATGCAAACATACAAGAGCTGAAACATAAGCATTTAGAAGAAACAGCCAAAACTAAGGCTAAGTTCATTGACCTAAAGGATAGCTTTTTTCCTGCTAGACTAACTCCATTAGAAGACATGTTTGATAATAATGATGTGCCCAAGAAACCAAAAATGGAGCCTATAAATGCTGCTATTGAAGAACATAACATAGGAACAACAGACAAGCCCAAAATGATTAAATTATCGAAAAACCTACCTCTTGGTCAAAAACCAAAATATGTCGATCTGTTCAAAGAATTCCAAGATGTATTTTCTTGGAGTTATGAGGACTTGAAGTCCTATGACACCTTAGTAATTCAACACACCATTCCCCTAAAACCAAATAAAAAACCGTTCAAACAAAAACTTAGAAGAATCAACCCCATGCTTCTTCCTCTCATTGAAAAATAAATAAAGAAAATGTTTGAAGCAGGTATCATTGCACCCATCAGATTTTCTGAATGGGTATATAATTTAGTTCCCACAAGGAAAAAATTAGGAGAGATCAGATTGTGTGTAGACTTGAGAAACTTAAACCAAGTCTCTCTAAAAGACCACTATCCTTTGCCCAAAATGGACCATATCCTACAAAGAGTAGTGGGGTCATCTAGAATTTCTTTACTATATGGATTTTCAGGATTTAATCAGATACTTGTTCACCCGAATGACCAATACAAGATAGCCTTTACCACACTGTGGGGAACATTTAAGTATGTTAAAATGCCTTTTGGGCTAAAGAACGCTGGTGCTACCTTTCAAAGAGCAATGGATATTGCATTTTCCAAGGAGATACATGATTTCCTTGTTGTATACCTTGATGACCTAACCCCTTTCTCCAAATCTAACCAAGAGCACCTTAAGCACCTAAGGCAAATTTTCATGACATGCAGGAAATATGGCATTTCCTTGAATCCTAAGAAGTCCCTATTTGCCCTTGAGGAAGGCAAACTTTTAGGCCATATCATATCAAAGGATGGGATTAGAATTGATCCTGAAAGAATTCAAGCTATCCTCCAAATCCCATATCCAAGAAACATAAAAGAGCTGCAAGCATTCCTTGGAAAGATCAATTTTTCCTAAGGAGATTTATCCCAAACCTAGTCGAGCTAATAAGGCTATTGAGCAACAGGTTAAAAAAGGATGCCAAGGTAAAATGGTCTCTTGAAACCAAGCAAGCTTTTGAGAGTATCAAAACTGCCTTGACTCAAACGCTGGTCCTCACCAGTCCACAATTTGACAAAGATTTTATCATTTTTTCTTTTGCATCCGAGCACACCATAGTTGTTGTCCTTTTGCAAAAGGATGATCAAGGTAATGAAAAGCCAATTGCTTTCTTCAGCCAAGCTTTAAGAGATGCACCCCTGAAATATCAGATCATGGAAAAGCAGGCTTATGCCCTGGTTAAGGCCATCAAAGACTTCAAAATTTACATCTTATACTCCCATGTGATCGCCTATGTCCCAAATTCGGTTGTAAAAGATGTATTAACTCAAGAGGGACTAGAAGGAAAAAGAGGCAAGTGGATTGCCAGCATTCTGGAATATGACATTGAGATAAAACCTACCAAGCTGATAAAAGGACAAGGTTTAGCAAAACTAATGTCCGAAACAAATTTCCAAGCCTTAGACATTAATCAAATGGACAATGAACCGGAGTTGGCGACTCCACAGATCAGTGAAACCTTTTTGCAATCCCCATGGTATGCTGATATTTGCTTTGTATTGTTAAACCTATGTACTCCCCCAGGATTGTCCAGGACTAAGAAAATATTTTTAAGGATGAATTCATCAAAGTTTTACATCATAGATGGTGCCTTGTTTTGGAAAAACCATGAAGGAATATTGCTTAATTGTTTGACTATGAATGAAACTAACAGCATCATGAAAGAATTCCATGCCGGGGACTGTGGAGGACATTTATATTGGAAGTCCATTGCTGACAAGATTTTAAGGGTTGGTTATTATTGGCCATCTCTATTTGCAGATGTCAAGAAATTTGCTGTTTCGTGTCACAAATGCCAAATCTTTGAAGGAAAAAGAAAATTACCGCCTTTGCCCCTTAAGCCCATTTCAACCGAAAAGCCTTTTGAACAATGGGGTCTTGACTTCATTGGAGAAATTCATCCCTCTTCCTCAGGCCAGCACAAGTGGATTCTAACAGCCACTGATTATTTCACTAAATGGATTGAAGCCACCCCATGTAGACAAGCGAATGACTCCACCATTATCCAATTCCTTGAGAGCAATATCCTTTCCAAATTTGGCTGCCCTGAGAAAATCATCACTGACAATGTTGCTGCCTTCAAATCCAAAAAGATGATCAACTTCTACCATAAATTCCACATTACCTTGGGCCACTCTACATCTTACTACCCTCAAGGTAATGGCTTGGCCGAATCATCCAACAAAAGCCTCATCAACATCATAAAGAAGCTGCTGGAGGAAAACAAAAAGAACTGGCATAGGAAACTCACAAATGATCTGTGGGCAGACAGAATTTCAACCAAGAAATCAATTGGGATGAGCCCTTATGAGCTAGTATATGGCATGGAGGTCAAATTTCCTTCATCTTTAGGCATTCCTACTATCAAACTGTTGCAGGAGATTCAGGCTGAACCAAATGAAATGCGGAGAAGAGTTAATTAGACCATTCACCTTCAACAAACCAGAGAGAAAGTGTATGAGAGAGCTCAAATGTTGCAAGAGAAACTCAAAAATATGTTTGATAAGAAAGCTAAAGCAGAGGATTTCCGGGTTGGCAGCAAAGTTCTAAGGTGGGATTCACGAAGAGAGGACAAGGGCAAACATGAAAAATTTGATTTTTTGTGGAAAGGTCCATACATTATCAGTGCTGTGCAAGGAAATAACACATATTTTCTCAAATCTCTGGATGGCAGCACAACTGAAGAAGGCCCTGTTAATGGACGAATGTTAAAACATTACTGTGATCCCTTTTGATTGAGGAAAAACAGGCGGTGTTATTTTCTGTATATAAATGTTTGTACATATCAGCATTTTATTTTATTTCTGTAACAGCCCAGATACTAAAGCACGCAGAAGAAAGCAGGTGATGGTATATGATTCAGTCGGGGGTAAGTGCTGTTCTTTTTCCAAAGCTTTGATCGTTTAAACAGTCAGCACTAAGAAATTTCAATTTATAGCAACAATAGAAGATCCAGGCAGTCTGACCTGCTGTTCTTGACTTTTCACAAGGAAAAGCCATCCCCAAGTGGAGCCACTGTTAGCCTCCTACTGCAACAGGTTACTCATCTTTCATGACCGACATTTTTACATGCCAAATATGTCATACTTTGCATGCTGCAATGCTCCATATTTACTAACATACACCAAAGAATGTTTCCAAGAGGAAGTACCAGTTCAAACGCCACTACTGTGTTCCAATTTTGATGTACTACTCCATTTTTGAACAATTTTCAGCTAAAGGGAGCTCTAAACAGTTTAATATTGGTCTCCCTAGGTTTCAATTTCCTGTTTTAGAATATAGAGAATGAATATCTATCCAAACAGTTTAATCTTGGCAGATTCTTAGACAGGTAGAGAAGCAAAGGAGCCCAACTACTTAATCTAGGCCCTTGGAAGAAATAAGTGTAGATTTAGATAGGAAGACAGACAAAGAAAAAAATTGAAAAGCGGGGTCTGCAAGTCCAAATGCACCCAAACCAAGAGAAGAAAAAATGTTAGGCAAGTAGGCTGGGTAGGTAGTTTTGGGGTTGCAGAATGCTGATGTATGACCAATTCCATATTTTCAAATGTCACATCTGTTCAAGTCACAATCATCATGCAATTTTCATTTGAAGGATTTCAAGCGAGGCATGACTAATTTTCCCCTTCTTCCTTATTCCCCAAGACACTCACTAATCTCCCCAAAGAGGTCAAGATCTGCTTGATAACTCTCCTTTTCATCATTTTCATATCAATTCACCCTGGTAAAGATCTGCTTTACTCAAGCAATATTCATACTCCTTTTACGGATCATTGCTTCCCTTAAAAAGCCTAAGATTCACATACTTAGCGCTTTCTTATCACTGGTCATATTAACCACTAACCTTACTATATAGCTCCCTATCTATCTCCTCATCCCCTATTTTTAACTATGTTAATAACTCCCTTATATATTTATCCCCTCCCCTTGGTTGAAAAATAACCATTAGTACACTTGGGAATTGCTAAGTTTGTCTGAAACATAGAAAGAACCCTCATTTTCCCCCTTTAAAACCATCTTCCAACACAGTGGACTCCTTCCAAAGCATGTAATTCTTTCTTTTAAGTTTATCGGACCCCTTCCAAAGCCGCAAATACTCTTCAAAACCATATATTTCCTTCCTCTGATCACAAACAACCCTTGCCGATTACCTTAACATTCTTCTGATCCCTGTGGACCCCCTCCGACGCGATTATCGCAATCGGAGGTCGCAAGGGTATTATGGCTTGCAGTTGTTTCTTCCCGATGGACGTTCTACCGATTCCATTTCGCAATCGGCGTATCAAAAATACCATATGCCACATATATACGCCCCTTCCCCATTAGCCGATGCGATATCGCTAGTCAACGATCAGCGGTCGCAAGGGTCATGTGCCCGAAATGCATGTCGCTTCCTTTTCTTTGATGCAACATTGCCACTGCATCAAGAGAGCATATCACTTCACAAACACTTCCTCACCGCATGCCTCCATTTATCCACATATTTTGTTTTAAATACGATTTATCATCAAAAACTCGCTTCACTGCAAATTCATCGCAATTCGCAGCATTTCAGCTATCACTATCGCATCGCAGAAATATATAAGGCGCCGCACCATCCAACACCCCGCCACATCACCTGCTGACATCATCCACCATACCAAGACCCATTGCTGATGTCATGCTGACGTCATCCGCCAATGAAGGGAGCACAAGTGCGAAAAAGCTTCTTAGGAGGCCCGGATTCAAATTCTGAGGGAGTTAAATAGGCCATATTGGGGAATCTTTAGGGAATATTTTGATTCCATAGCCGTTTTTGTGCCAAAAAGAACAGAAAGGACACGATTTTACAGTTTTAACACATCCAAGAAAGAGAGGGACCCGGTTGAGGCACTAACAAGTATCAGAGAAAATGCAGAGCCAAAATCCACGTCAAAGAGTATCAATGTTGCGGCGAAGTGTATCAGTGAAGATCTTCTCAGGGCTCGAGGTGAATAGAACATTAAAAGAAATCCTTAAAATTCAAGAAGTAGTTAAGGAACCACTCAACGCTCATCATCACAATGACTGCACATTGAAACTCACATGAGATCAATGGACCAGAACTCAAAACGCAGTTATGATAGAAGCACTGCACCAGGCCGTCAAAGACACCATATTAACTCATTTTGATCCAGCTACCTCTGGTGCAGCTCAAAGGATGTTTACTTGCATTTAATTCCATCACAGGTTTAGGTTTAAAACACTTTTCCCCGCACTATTAAGGTCGGTTGTAATAAAAACTCCAGGATATTTTACCTATAAAGAGGGCCCAAAACAATGTAACAAGTGGTTGGTTGGTTAGTATTTGTTGGGTTGATATTTTTCTTAAGCACAGACTTGCACTGTAAATGTGATGATTTCTATAATCAAAGATTGCTGAGAGCTTGGAGGATGAACAGTTTGATGCATTGCTAATGGTTTTGAAGAGTGAACGATCGAATTCTTGTGCCGTTGTATGAAACAATAAGTTTTTCTCATCTCTGTAATTTTCATTTTCACATATGCTCAAGTCACAGAACAAAAGTTTGGTTTAGAATTTGATTTGATGCACTCTACGCTCAGTTTTTGTGCCTTCTTAATGTTTTCCTCTTGATTTAGTCATAAATATGAATTCCACATGGCTCATATTTACTCTAACTCACCTATGAATGACTGTTATTTAAGAATTCTTAGCTGCTATTAAGTATGGTTCTTTCATGTTCCCTCTGCTAAACTGATTGAGAGATTCTTTGCTGCCTCTCATTCCTTAGCCCTCAACCCATCTCCATTTAACTTGGATATTGTTTCATGAACAACTACCTTGCTCCACCTTTCTCTTGTGACCAAGAAAACGCACTATCAGTTGCATTCTACTTAGAATGATCTTCCTTACATCTATCTTCCACCCAAACACAGAAAAAACCCACTGAACCCAATAGCTAGCCTAAAATCATCATCAACAAAGCTAAATCATTAAGAGAGAGCCATCTCTGTTTGCAGGTGGGCTAGAACATGCAATCCAAAGATTGGTTTGTGGTTACCTCAGCCGTATCCCTTCAGGAGCTTAGGGACAACCTGAGTGATAACAAGACCGAAGTTCACTACATAGGGCATGTTATTTCCAAGGAAGGTATAACAGTGGATTCAGAAATATTAGAGCTTTCATGTAGTGGTTAGCTCTTAGGAATGTGAATGATGTCAGATCATTCATGGGATTAGTATTTTGTTATAGGAGGTTCACTAGGAAATTATCATATATTTCCTATCCTATTATATCATTGTGATGAAAAGGGAAGAAGTTTGAATGGACATAGGATTGTGTAGATAACTTTGAGCAGTTGAAGCATTTGCTTACAAATGTTCTAATTTTGAAGATTGTATATCTAGATAAAGAGTTTGTGCTATGTACATATGCTTGCAAGAGAGGACTTGGTGGAGTCCTGATGTAGGAAGGATAGGTGATATGCTATGAGTCAAGGAAGTTGATTGAGAATGAGAAAAATTATGTGACTCATGATCTTGAGTTGGAAGTTATAATTCATGCCTTGAAGATGTGGAGGAATTGTCTTCTTGGTAGGAGATTTATTCTGATGAGTGATCACATTGGATTGAGGTACTTGTTTGACCAACTTAATTTGAATGCCAAACAAACTACATGGTTGGCTACCCTCAGTGATTCTGACTTTGGGATTAGGTACATCAAGGGCAAGGAGAGCTTGGTTGAAAATTCTCTTAATAGGAGAGCGCATGTGAATCACATTGTAGCAGTGAGTTCTTATGGGGTGGATTTGCAAGAGCGGACCTTTCTGACAGGATAACATGATGACATGTATTAGTAGTTGAGGCACATGTTACAGCAACATGGTGAAGGTGAGAGGGATGAGGAGTATCATATCACAGTAGATGACTTGGTCAGATTCAATAATAATATTTATGTTTCGGATAACAGTGAACTCAAGAAGCTTATTTTGAGGGAGTTTCATGTCACATCATATTTAGGTCACCTAGGGTATCATAAAACTTTGGCAACAATTAAGAAGTTATATCATTGGCCTAATTTGAAGAAAGTGGTGATTGAGTTTGTTGCTAGATGTTTGGACTATCAGCAAGTAAAATCAAAGTGTAAGCATCCATTTGGTCTACTACAACCAATTCTAATTCTAGAGTGGAAATGGGAGGTCATTTCCATGGAGTTCACTACAGTTTTTCTGAAGACATAAAATTAACATGATTCCATCATTATTGTGATTGAGAGGTTAAGTAAGGTATCTCACTTCATTATAGTTAAGTCTACGAATTCAACTAGTGAGGTAGATCATATCTTCATCAAGGAGATAGTGAGTTTGCATGGTTTTCCCAAGAAGATCACATCTTACATAGATGCCAAGTTCACTTCCAATTTTGGAAGGAGTTTTTTGTAGGTTTGGGGATAGAGTTGGATTTTAGTACAACTTATCATCCATAGAAAAATGGCCAGATAGAGAGGGTGAACATGATTCTTGAGGACATGT
Source organism: Pinus taeda (assembly GCA_000404065.3). Lineage (NCBI taxonomy): Eukaryota > Viridiplantae > Streptophyta > Pinopsida > Pinales > Pinaceae > Pinus > Pinus taeda. The sequence goes on along the minus strand of APFE031525654.1, from coordinate 34,573 downwards.
TGAGGATGTACGTCACGCATTAGTAGAGGAAGTGGGAGGAGTATCTTCCACTGGTAGAGTTTGCCTATAATAATGGGTATCATGAGTCCTTGAAGATTAGTTAAATTGAGTCTCTCTATGAGTAGAGTTGTAATACTCCCATCAACTGAAGTGATCTAGTTAATAGGGTGATTATTGGACCAAACATGTTGGAAGAGATGGAACATGAAATGCAAGTTATTAAGAGGAATTTGAATGCAACACAAGACAAGCGTAATAGCTATGTAGATCAACTCAGGGAATTTAAGGAGTTTCAGGCTAGGGAGCATGTGTACTTGCGCATCAAGCCCAAGAGGATCTCCTTGAGGATTGGGTCATGTGCCAAGTTGGAACCTCAATATTGCAGGGATTTTGAGATCCTTGAGAGGATTGGACTAGTGGTCTAAAAATTTGCACTGCTGCCAACAGTGAAAGTCCATGATGTTTTCCATGTTTCATTGCTTCAAAGATATGTGCATGATGTTGGTCATGTAATTAATTTGTCTTTATTATAGGTATAATTAGAGGGATAATTTTAGCCATAACCTCAATGCATATTGCAATGGAAACAACTCATGCTTCGAAATAGAGAAATCAAGCAAGTTAAAGTGTAGTGGAAGCACTTTGGGCCCAATGAAGCTACATGGGAGATGGCTGATAAGATGAGGGCTTTGTATCCTTCATTATTTGCTGGTTCAAGCAAATGATGTTTTTGTATATATGTGTGTGTGTGATTGTAAATACCTCAATGAGATGGGTTTTAAATCTCCAATAAGTGGTATGTTTGTTTTTCTTTCAACAAGATGTCATTGTAAATATTGTATCAAGCTATGCTATAAAGTTTAATGGGCAATATGTTTTATTTTTAGTGGTTTGCTGGTCATAGGTGTTATAGAACACCGACGATGATGTTCCCTTAAGGGGGAGGGGTTTCTAAAAACCCCAAGTCAAATTTCATGTAATAAAGGCTAATAAAGAAAAAAATAAGACAAAGTTCATGGGACACTTATTCCAAGTTGAATGTCGGGAAAGCACTTTAGTGGGCATCACTTTTGGTTTATTTATGGCTATGGAAATTGGAAAAGGAATTAGTAAAGGAAAATATGTGATAATTGACATTTAATTATGATTAATAAGGAAAATAGCAGAAAGGAAGATGAAGAGACACATATTTGAATGCTAAGGAAATTACAGGGAAAATGAAGGAAAATGAAGAAAACAAAGATATCAATAATAAAAAGGCATTAGAGAAACAATTCACAACTTTTGTTGGTTTAACTTTTTTCATTTTCTTCTAGAGAATAATTTTAGAAAGATAAAGAGCTCCAAGAAGAGAATGAAATCAAGAAAGTGATAAAGCAAGCAAAGGAAGGAAAGGGACAAGCAAAGGAGAACAAGGACAAGGTTGCATCAACAACTTCAACAGGAGGATTTACAGATAACAGGTTGCATGTGTGATTTTGTAGCAAAGGTGTGAATGCATGGTTCATGCATTTGTTTATTTGGATTTGTTAGGTTCCTGTACCCATAGGAGTCATAAATTTGAATGATTGATATTGTAACTTGTAATATGTACATACCTTTGCTTATGCAAATGTTTTCCATGCTCAAAAAATAAAAAAATGTAAAGAGGGTATTGTCCTAAAAAAATAATCAAAGGATGAAAAAGAATGAAAAAGGTCAAAAAAGATGAAAATATGAACCCGAATTAAAGAAAAAAGTCCATGAAAGTGAGCAAGTCAAAATGCCACTCCTAGTTACTTTTGATGAAGAACAAATGATTGTATGCAACTTGTTATCTTTGCCACAATCCATGATATTCAAAATTTTTAATCTTGGTTATTTCATGTTTTCAATTTCATGTTTATAGATAGAGAATGAAAATTTGACCAAACACTGTAAACTTGGCAGATAATTAGATTAGGTAGAGTGAATAAAAGCAGCTCAACTATTAATCTGAGCCCTTGGATGTAATAGGGTTAGACTTAGTTAGAATACCATTGTAAAAGAAAAGAAAAATGTTTTGATAAGGGTTTTCCAGCTTAAATGCACCCTTATAAAGAGAAGTAAAAATGGCAGGATGTGTAGACGGGTAAGTAGAAGAAAGGTTGTAGAATTATGATGATTGTTTGACAAAAGCATATTTCTATCACCCTCATCATGAAAATTTCAAGTATGAATGAGAAATTGGACATGCATCAAGTTCACAAAGTAAATCGATTAATTTCCCTCACTCATTTCATCGTTCACTTAACTAATTTCCAATGAAAATTCTTAAGTACCCAAAATCTTAAGTCAAAGGGGCTCAAAGCATTTCTTTGACTTCTGGAGGGACTGGACCCTTGACACAATGAATTATAGGTCCTAAGTACTAAAATTTCCCTCACAAACATTACCCCCCTTCACTCTCCCTCATTTTCCCAAACAAATCCCCTTTCCTAAGGCAAAACACCATTTTTCCTAAGGAAAAACCATTACCCCCAAATAAACCCCTTTTCCTAGAAACCCACAAAAATAACACTTAAGCATAAGTTATAATGTATTTATAAGAAGAAAATGAATTATTACTATACATTAAACTTACGCAAATCCATTTTTCGCAATATTCATATTAACTCCTAACTTTATTATATTAAATCTTGAAAATAACCCTTTCCGCTACGTATTTATTAAATCCCTTTAAAATAACATCTCGTCCCCAAAGTTTGTAATATAAACTTTATAAACCCAAGCCCTGAAAAATAAAATTAATTAATCGATCAATTATTATTAAAGTTTATCCACCAATCATATCACTTCCAATGCATTTAAACTCACCTTAACTCTAAAATAAACTAAAACCGTCACGTTTAATTACTATTGTCCATGCAACTCCACAACACGATCACCGTCCAATCTGAAGGCCCACATTCAACGTTCATAATCCATTTCACACGGGCCCAAAATGGGTTGTTTTCCCTTGGTCTCCCGTAGCTACATGTTTCCCACTGAATGGAATCAGGTGGCCTCCCCCCAAAACCACCCAATGCTCATAAGTGGTGCAAAAAACCCGCTTATCGCTTCTCGCTAGATGCCAAAACTATTACGTCGCCCCCAATAAATAATAAAAGTACCAATATTCCCAAAATACCCGCCAATTGTTGAATTTGATAATAAATCCAAAACACTTCATAATCCTTTATTTTATTGAGAAACTAAAGTTTATATACCTTCATGCGTGCAACTGCACGACGTCCAACCACCAACCTACATCCAGTGTGCCAACCTGCAGGAGCCACTGAACTCACAGTCTACCTTCCAGCTCATGCCAACCTTTTGCAACCATGCACAGTCACCCATCGACCTATTCAAAAACAATATTCCCAAAATTCCAAGTATTTTATCCAAATTCGCTGGAAACCTTGTTTCTGTTTTGAAGCAGTTACTTGAATTGCTTGAAACTAAAAAGAAATTAAGTAAAATAACTGTGTAGAAACCCAAGACTACTCTATAGTAGAACTCTATTGCCCTAATTGACTAAAAAATCCTTTCCCCATTCTTAAATCCACAAGAACTAAGAATGGCCGCTCCAATTGCCATGAATGTCCGACTAGTTTCAACACCCCATCTGGATTTAGACCATCTCCCTCTGGCAGGAAAAGATTTCCAAATCAAGGACACTGTTGTCCTTGAATCCCCTTTGAAACTACACTGCAAATACAGAGACCTGTTCCTCAACGAAGATGACCAAATTGGGCTTTGGGAATCCAACTTGCCCAAGTACCAGTTCCCAGAGGTGCATATCTTCCTTGAAATTGTCCATTATTGCCATAACAATTACAGTCCCAGTCATAGAGTAGTGATGTATCCAAACCATGATAATATACTGGAAAAATTCCCCTAATCTTACCACTGAGAGAATAGCTGAAATGTTTCAGACTTTCATCAGGAAAGAGGAACATATCCCAAAAGACCCCCTTCCTATGTGGCCACCATATTTTCCTCATTTTACAAACATATTGTAGCCATGATTTCTAGAGTTCTAGGATACACTACCAGTGAATAAATTGATGAAATCATTTTAGCCTTCATGTCCATTTTTACTATAGGACAACCCCCTGCCATCATTTATGATTATGCCAAATTCATAGCAAACAAAATGCATGATCAATTCTTGATAATGAATAATGAACGAGTCTTTAAATATTCCTCTATTTTGTACCACCTCTGCTTATATTATCAAGCTGATAAATTCCCATTTACTCTTCAAAAGCTTGATATCAAAGGACACCCTAGGTCAATGATTTTTTGGACCCCTTTGATACATAAGTATGATTCCCCATATGCTTATATAGATTTCATAGACCTATTTATACATCATATTGTAACTATGTTGTTAAGAAGCCCTCCTCCAAGAATCAATTCAGATATTAGGAGAGTCCTGCAGCTATGAAAACAACACAAAGTGGGAGATTGGTACTTGTACCAAAATCACACTGAGATTAGAATTTATGGACGTGAGTTGGCCCCATACAAATTTCTCAGATACCTCCAAATGAGGTTTTTTTCTCTGGAGTACTATAGGAAGATAATAAAGTTAGATGAGGTACATTTTTTAAAGGCAAAAAATAAGCCCCAACTTAGAATTAAAGATCAGTTAGGCCCCTTTGTATGAAATAACCGAGAAGTTGGAAAGAAGCAGAAGAAATCCTTTAGAGACTCAAACTAAAATAGAGCTTCATATGGAGATATGACCCCTTTGATTTCATCTACAATAGAAGGTAGAAAAATAAAATGGCTCCCTATATCCACCAAAAAATCCTTGAAATAGAAAAATATGCCTACCAGTTGGAGTGGGTTGAAAACACTCTAGTGGACAAGGACACTGTTTAAATAACTATGGAAAATACATTGATTGATTTAGAGAAATAACTTAATGAAGATTCTTTCCTGAAAGTACCAGGTGAATTACAAGAACTAGAAGATACACAGGTACAAAGAGAATCATAGGCCCAAAGTGGATCAAAGGAAGAAATAGAATCCCAGGTACCAGAAGAGTCAGAATAGCCAGACATAATAGAGGAACTGACTCAAACAAACATATTAGAGCACATCATGAGTACTCCCCTAGTCATTTAGACTCCTCTAAATGAGGAGAAAACCCTAAATAGAAACAGGGAAGAGGCCACTCCTTCAGGAAGAACAATTTCACAAACATATGTCAAAAGGCAAAGGTGAAATCCTTTCTCTGAGTAGGCATGCTACTCTCTCTGGAGACACACAAGAACCTTCCACATCACAAACTTAGATGTTAGAAAGACAACAAAGTGTGGAAGTGTCCTTATTTAGGATGCCAACTGACAAGGACCAGGATATCAGAGAAAAGTACAAGGAGATAAAAGCCATGAATGAAAAGCTAAAAGCTCAAAGCTATGCACAATATCTAAAGATGGCTCCCAGCAATCAAACAAGGCTTATGTCAGCCTTTGATGTGAAAGAAGGCAAAATGCAGATGAATTTCATGAAGCCCATCACTCAATAGCTTAGAACAACAATAGATTACCAAAAAGTAGATTTCAAGGTACTGGCAAAGGATATCCATCCCATTGACTAGATTGAGCTGGAAAAACAAACAGGAGAAATGGTATATTCCACTTTGACAAGAAAAGCCATTGCATCCTATCAGTTACAAAATTCACTGGACAATATATCAGTAGAGTTTCAATTAGAGAAGGCTCCGTCACAGGCCAACGATACCAGAATCACGTCCTTGGAGGACTTAATCATAGAGTTGAGACATGATCCCAAAGATGTGAAGGCTGCAGAAAGGTTAATGAAAAGGAAGAATGATGACATAGATGCTTTGGAAAGGAAACTGAAGATTCCACCCTTACATCATCCATAAACTACAAACTTCTTAGAGACTCAAAAGGAATAAGAAGAGCTTAAGGACTTAGTCCTTAAGCTAAATTATTAGCTGAGGGAAACAGAGAAAGAGTTGGAGACATTGATATAGTCCAAACAAAGTGACCTGGCCACCACTTCAAGGACTGTTATTCCCACTGTCTTTACTGTAGTTCCTTTAACATTGGAAACAACATTGGCACCTACTGCTCCACCTGTTACAGCCCTGGCAGTCACTACTAAAACTACAATAGCAATAGGTGCACCAACAAAGAAGACAATAGAACGAGTCAAAGCCATGGAGGAAATGTCCATCCAGACTACAAAGATAAAGAAATTAAAAGAGAAAATGGCAAGTCTAGAGACAGATTGTAAGCTTTCCCAAATTCAACAAAAGGAGGAAAATCAGAAAGCACAAAGAATGAGTGAGAGAGTCAAAACCTTGGAGAAAGATTTGAAACTTCAAAAACCACTAGCCAGACAAAAGAGATGCTCTGGGCCAACATCATTAACTCTGTCAATGATGTTTGGCCTTCAATCCAAGTTATATTTGAGCAAACTGAACTAGTAAAAACAACTACTAAAGATATTGTAAAGGTGAAACAAGAACTAGGAGACAAACCTGAGGATGCAAATAGACTTATCCAATTTTTGAATAGTAAGAACAGGTATGATCTCATTGCATTGGAAATATGGGATAGAACTGAATCCATCTTGGAAGTTAAAAAGGTTCTTTCCAAAAGAAACCTTATGAGAAACTTCGAGGAAAAATGCCACAATATGCAGACAACCATTGATAGATTCATCGATAAATTTCAAATTTTGAGGGAAAAGGGCCTTCCCAGTCCCATGGTTATTAATGAAAAAATTATGCCACAGTTGGACTATTTTGATAGATTAAGGAAAATGGAAAATGTGCAAGAAAGTACTTCAGGTATAAAAGCTTTTCCAACAGGGAAAGTTCTCTATGACAATTTCAAAAACCTGTTCTTTTTGGAGTATGAGATCAAACACCTTTTCACCACAAAGCCAAACTTTGCCAAATACACAGAAGCAGATGAAATTTACAAGAAAATGTTAAAAGTAAACTTACCTAAGCTAGAATGGTGGGAGAAAATGACAGATTTATGGTGAAACTTTTTACATCATATGTTGCTACAGTAAATCTAAGGACATCCAAGTAAATAGTGAAAAGCAGATTAAACAAGTTCAAAGAGTAGTAGGTTAAAGAGTACCAGTTAAAGGTTAAGGAAAATAAGGTTCCAGCGTAGAAACACTACTACTACTAGCCTGTCTAAAAGGCTCATAGCTCAACTGCAAACAAGCCAACAATACCATAATAAAAGGGACAACATGATGTAGTTTTCCATCTGTCTTTATCTTCATGCTTGAAGATATTTTTATTTTCCTAGATTAATTCCAAAATTGTTATGATATATTTTGCAATTATTTTTGTATAAATACTTCACATTATTAAGTATTAGGTGTGCATTCACAAACATTTCTATAGACTATTTTCTCATATCTAAAGTTCTATTGTATCAAAAGTTGGAATGGCTTGCTAGATCATGGAATAAAGCTCAGGCATTTTACAGGATTCTTGTGCAAAACAGAAATCAAATAAGTATTTCTCTCATGTGTATTATTGTTATTCCTTATGTTTCTTAATAATCATCTGTCTTTCTTATGAAATCTGAATGGTAAACTAGGAATGATATTTTAGAAATTGCTTTAATGCACTCTGTCTTAACTATTTACATTCTTAATGTTTTCTGCTAAACTATCTTGGCTATGGAATGCCTAATTGCTCCTTAGCTTCTGTAGTTTCCCTGATTGATCTATGTAGAAAAGGATTCTTAGTTTCCCTTTGTTGGTGATCACACTTTTCCTCTCCTTCTTACCTTGTTCTAAGGGTTCTTAAGTGCCCTTCACCCATGCTAGGATCATTTCAACAACTCTTGAAGATTTGCCTTTTGTTTTGCTAGCTTGCCCTGTGAAAGTCCCCTTTAATGATTTGATCTAGTTGTGTCATCCTTTTCTTGACTCCATAGCCCAATGACTTGAAGAATTTAGTCCTATCCATCTATTCCCAAAATTCCACCACTCAACTTCAATTTCAAAATCAAAATCCCATGAGCACTAAGAACTAACCTAAAATCCCATTAAAAAAAAAGTTAAATTATAAAGAGAGAGCCCTCTTTGGACTTGGGTTGGCTAGATCCTAAGCCTAAAAGATTGGTTTGTGGTTACCTCAGATTATGCCCTCTTTTGATAACTTCAAGGGAAATTCTGAGTGATAACATAGTGGTGACCATACTAGGGACTCAAATCCTCAATTTTGATAAACCTTTGAGAAAATTGAAATCATTATTTTATGCCTCTTAAAGGATTTATTTGAAGTTATTCACAAAACTTTATAAAAAGAAGATAATTGAAAAGAGCTTGAAATATTGGCTTTAAGGAGAACTCACTATACTAGGGCCAATCCTGACCCATACCCTACCCCAATGTTTGATAATCCCAACCTAATTTTGAGAAGACATAGAAGACAAGAAAGTCTAGTCAGCCCAACACCTTTAGTCAAAGCAGAGTCATGTTTGGATGAATTTTTGTTTTTAGAGGAAATCCCTTTTGATGTAACTTTTGGTTTGTCCTTGTTTAAAGCACAATTTGAAACTACTCTTGATGAGATTGTCTAGACCCTGAATTCATTGCAGATCTCAAAATACAAAAAGAAAACAAGTCAATTGATGAGTATATTGTAAATTCACCTCAGTCATCCTCTGCTACTACTAGAATCCCTGAACTTTCTGAAATAATATCCACTACTCTCAATTCACCATTATTCCCTTCCACCTCCAAAGTTGTTTCCCCACCTCCATTTATAGCTTCACTTCATCACCAACCTATTATTACCCATCAAACACCCATTACTCCCTATTCGCCACCCACTACTGTATCATCCCCTAATACCTTATCTCCTAGTCCTCCATCCACGACCGTATTATTCGTCAAAACCTTAAACCCACAACCTAACCCCACTCAACTCAAAGCCATGGCCAATGGGTATTCTCCCCTTGTGTTATAAGCCCCACTTGGTGCCATTGCACAAGACTACCAAATCAAGATTGTCCAGTTTGATGGCATGGGACCCTATACAACAAAACATCATGTAAACAAAATGACGAACTATTTTGAGTTGCATGAAATTGATATTGCTGATGTACAAATGAGACTTTTGCTCAGAGTCTCATTGGTGAAGTTAGGAATTAGTTCAGAGCTTTACTTGTAAATACGATATATAGTTTAGAAGTATTTTATCAACAATTTTTAAATAGATGGGAGAAAAAGAAGAACCATCTTTAGATGTTGTCAGAATATGAAAACATTAAAAGAGGACCTAATGAAACAGTCTAGGATTATTGCACTCAATTTAACAATATTTATAATGCAATACCTGTTGACCTTAGACTGCCACCTGGTTTAGCTTTAGTAAGATTCCCTAATGGATTTGATACTGACATGGCTTTTCAACTTAGAGAATGAAATCCCCCTACTCTAGAAGACATGCAGAGTGTGGTTGTTAGTGTAGAGGCCAACCTGCTAGCAAAAAGAACTAGAGTTAAGAAAAAAAGAAGAGGACACACTAAAGATGAAGCATCACCCTCAGATCTTAAGATAGATGTCCTGGCCAAAAGCATGGAGAAACTTATGGATAGGATAGAAAATATGGAGAGAAATCCTCAATGGGATAATCAATAGGTACCTCCTGTTAGAAATCCAAATTTTAGGAAGAATCAAAATCAGAACACTGGAAAGAATGGACCTGATCAGAATATTAGGCCTCCATTTCAAGAAAACTATACTAAATCATCTCATCCTAATGACCCTGAACAAGACTCACAAATTAATCTGATGGGATTGGATGGTGAATATACTGTCTTCTTGACTCAAGATGAGCAGGAACTGCAATTCTGCAACACTTGCAGATCCAGGCCGAAGAATCATTTGACTATAAACAAGGGTTTGATTATGCCATTTTTGAAGTCTACAAACAATAAAAATTGACGAGTAAAAAGAATTCTGGTACTCTTGATCAAAGCAAGAAGACAATTCCTAATCAACCAAAGGATATCAAAGCTTCTCCAGTTACCAAAACTATTCAAATATTTTCTAGAACAAACCAGAACCCTCCTAACCCCATCATTGAAGATATAACCCCAAATAAACCCTCTAATGATCAAACATCCACTTCTATTCCCTCCAAGGAAACCATGGATCAACCTCCAAACAAAATATTAGAAAATCCACATAAAAGATCCCAAATGTTGAAAACAAAGATCATCCTACTTAGACCCCTACTGTGAAAATATCAAACCCCCAAATAGAAAAAGGCCCTCTGCCTTTCAATTTGGGAGAAGAAGTAGCTAAACAAAAAATTATAGTTCCTTTGACTGAATTGATCAAGAGTGAAACCTATAAGTCTCAAATTCACCAAAGTTTAAACATCAGTGGGAATGGAGACTCTGTCAACCTGTTTGATGATCAACCTGAACTTATATTCGGTCTTGATGTGAATGGTAAACCTGAGGAAGGAGGAGTACCACCCTTCTATATAAGCCTTAACATCCATGATAAGATCTTACATAAGGCCATGCTTGACTTTGGGGCCTCACACAATTTAATGCCCAAATCTGTTATGGAAAAATTAAACATAGATATTACAAGGCCCTACAATGACTTTTTTTCATTTGACTCAAATCAAGTGAAATGTCTAGAGTTAATTAAAGACCTATGTGTTACCTTAGTACAATACCCTGCAAAAAGCATTCTCATGGACATATTAGTTGCTCACATCCCACCCAAATATGGAATGCTATTGTCTAGGTCTTAGGGATCCAAACTCCAAGGTTCTTTACAACTTGACATGTCAAATGCCACAATTTCTATGTTTGGACAATCCAAAAAGTTATGTAGAGAGACATTAATGAAGTATGTAGTGAGTAGCTAGGATAGACCCCAAAACTTTCCTATTTACTCCATACATTCCGACATTGATTCTTTTATTTTGTATAATGCTGAAAAGACTTCACAAACTACTTCAAATAATATTATGACAGAATCAAATGAAATTGCAGCTACTATTGAAAATCAAACTTTACAAACGCAAGAGATGTCCAATGAACAAAATGAACAAATCACTGGTGATAAGGAAAAGTTTGTATCACCATATGGTGAAAACTATGAACACGAGATATTATGGCACCTTGAATTCAATGGTTTAGTGAATAAGTTAGGAGCTAGAGCAGGATTATGGATACAAAATCTGGAGAATGATCATTCTGAGGGCCATGCCTTTAGACTCAATTTTAAATGCACTAACAACATAGATAAGTATGAAGCCCAAATATTAGGTCTCAAGCCAGTTAGAAATTTAGGAGCCCAAAGGGTCTCTATCATGGGAGATTCTGAGTTAGTCATTAAACAAATTAATGTTGTATAGATAACCAAAGATCCTAGATTAAGTCTTTATAGAGGAACAATTGTATAAATAATTAATACTTTTATAGAGACCAATCTTGCAGTCATCCCAAGGAAACATAATATGAAATATCGCAGTCTAGCAATGTTTGCTAGCACTTGTAAGTTTCCATTTCAACCTAACCATCATTTCACAGCTAAGGTCAAGCACAGACCTGCTATCCTAGATAACTTGAAAAACTGGCAAGTATTTGCAAATGACAAACCGATAAATAATTTTTTTGACTTTAGAGGAAGAATTTGTAAATAGTAACATAGATATAGACATAACCATAGATTCTAACCTTAAAGATAAAATGGAAGTTAATGAAATAGAAGGGGAAAAGATAAAAGGGTTTCATCCCACCAAATTCACAAAATTAGATGTAGAAAACCTAAAAGAAATTTAGATTGATGAGGTATTTGATGAAGACACTGAATTTGTTAATCTTAAAGATAACTTTTTCCCTAAAGGATTAACCCCTTTAGAATACCTGTTTGACTCAAACGATGTTCCTAGAAAACCTAAAATGGAACCCTTGAAATCTGATATAGAGGAGTGTGACATAGGCACTAAGGAAAACCCAAAGTTAATCAAACTCTCCAAATCGTTACCTCCAACTGAGAAAGTGAAATACATTGAATTGTTAAAAGAATTCCAAGATGTATTTTCCTAGAGTTATGAGGACCTTAAGTCCTATGAAACCAACATTATACAACATACGATCCCTATGAAAGAAAAACATAAAAAATTTAAACAGAATCTTAGGAGGATTAATCATGTCCTATTGCCTTCTATTGAAAAGGAAATCAAAAGAATGTATGAGGCCAAGATAATAGCACCAATCAGGTTCTTTGATTGGGTGTTCATTTTAGTGCCAACAAGGAAAAAGACTAGGGAAATCAAACTTTGTGTTGATCTCATAAATCTTAATAAAGTTTCACTTAAAGAAAACTACCCTCTCCCTAAAATGGATCATATCTTACAAAGGGTAGTAGGGTCAACTAGAATCTCATTGCTTGATGGGTTTTCTGGTTACAATCAGATCTTAGTCCACTCAGATGATCAAGCCAAGACTGCTTTCACCACTCCCTGGGCACTTTCATGTATTTGAAAATGCCTTTCGGATTAAAAAATGTAGTAGCTACCTTTCAAAGAGCTATGGACATAGCTTTTGCCAAGGAAATTCATACATTCCTAGTTATATAATTAGATGACATCATTGTATTCTCTAAATATGATAATCAACACTTAAATCATCTAAGACAGGTTTTCATAAAATGCAGGAAATATGGAATTTCACTAAACCCTAAGAAATCTTTATTTGGATTAGAAGAGGGAAAGCTACTGGGCCATATAATCTCAAAGGATGGCATCCAAATAGATCCTACAAGAATTGAAGCCATCTTACAGATACAACATCGTAGGAATACCAGATAATTACAAGGCTTTTTAGGGAAA
>APFE031525654.1:0-16562 GCA_000404065.3 Pinus taeda | reverse complement strand
AAATGCATGATAAATTCTTAAGAATGAATAATGAACGAGTCTTTAAATATTCCTCTATTTTGTACCACCTCTTCCTATATTATCAAGCTGATAAATTCCCATTTACTCTTCAAAAGTTTGATATCAAAGGACACTCAAGGTCAGTGATTTTCTAGACTCCTTTGATACATAAGTATGATTCCCCATATGCTTATATAGATTTCATAGACCTATTTGTATATCCTATTGTAACCATGCTATTAGGTAGCCCTCCTCCAAGAATCAGTTCAAATATCAGGAGATTCCTGCAAGTGCCAAAGCAACACGAAATGGGAGATTGGTACTTGTACAAAAATCACATTGAGATTATAATCTATGGATGTGACTTGGCCCCATACAAAATGCCCAGATACCTCCCAATGAGGTTGTTTTCTTTGGAGTACTATAGGCAGATAATAAATTCAGATGAGGTATGTTTTGTAAAGGCTAGAAGGAAGCCCCAACTTAGAATTAAAGATCAGTTAGGCCCCTTTGTATACAATAACCGAGAAGCTGGAAAAGAACTAGAAGAAATCCTTGAGAGACTCAAACTGAAATAGAGCTTCATATGGAGATATGACCCCTTTGATTTCATCTACAATAGAAGGCAGAAAAATAAAATGGCTCCCTATATCCACCATAGAATCCTTGAAATAGAAAAATATGTTGACCAGTTGGAATGGGTTGAAAACACTCTAGTGGACAAGGACAATACTGAAGTAGATGTGGAAATCATATTGATTGACTTAGAGAAATAGCTTAATGAAGATTCTTTCCTCTAGGTACTAGGTGAATTACAGGCACCAGAATATACACAGGTACAAAGAGAATCATAGGCCCAAAGTGGATCACAGGAATAAACAAAATCCCAGGCACCAAAAGAGTCAAAACAGCCAGACATATTAGAGGGACTGGCTCAAGAAAACATATCATCATGAGTACTCCCATACTCATGTAGACTCCTCTAAATGAGGATAAAACTCTCAAGAGAAATAGGAAAGAGGCCACTCCTTCAGGCAGAACAATTTCACAAACATATGTCAAAAGGCAAAGGTTAAATCTTTTCTCTGAGTAGGAATTTACAGAAGAAATAGTTGAAGCCACAAGCACTGAGAAAGAAGAGAGCATGCATGCTACTCCCTCTAGAGGAATACAAGAACCTTCCACATCACACACTCAGTTGTTGGAAAGACAAAAAAGTCTAGAAGTGTCCTCATTCAAGATGCCAGCTGACAAGGACTGGGATATCAGAGAAAAGTACAAGGAGATAAAAGCCATGAATGAAAAGCTAAAAGCTAAAAGCTATGCACAATACTTAAAGATGGCTCCCAGCAATTAAACAAGGCTTATGTCAGCCTTTGATGTGAAAGAAGGAAAAATGAAATTGACTTTCATGAAGCCCATCACTCAGTACCCAAAAACAACAACAAATTACCAAAAAATAGATTTCGAAGTACTAGCAAAGGATATCCATTCTATTGACTAGATTGAATTGCACAAACAAACAGGAGAAATGATATATTCCACTTTAACAAGCAAAGCCATTACAACTCATCAGTTACAGAACCCACTAGATAATATATCAACACAGTTTCAATTAGAGAAGGCCTCCTCACAGGCCAAGGATAACAGAATCAAGTCCTTGGAGGACTTAATCATAGAGTTTGGACATGATCCCAAAGATGTGAAGGCTGCAGAAAGGTTAATAAAAAATAAGAATGATGACATAGCTACTTTGAAAAGGAAACTAAAGATTCCATCCTTACATCATCCATAGACTGTAGAAGTCTTAGAGACTTAAAAGGAACAAGAAGAGCTTATGGACTTAGTCCTTAAGCTAAATGATCAACTGAGGGAAACAGAGAAAGAGTTAGACACACTGATACAGTCTAAACAAAGTGACTTCACCACCACTTCAAGGACTATTATTCCCACTGTCTCTACTGTAGTTCCTTCAACATTAGCAGCAACACTAGCACCTACTGCTCCACCTATTATAGCCCTACCAGTCACTACTGAAACTACAACAAAAACATTGCACCAGTAGAAAAGACATCAGAACTATTCAAAGCCATGGAGGAAATGTACATCCAAACTACAGAGGTAAAGAAATAAAAAGATAAAATGGCAAGTCTAGAGACAGACTGTAAGCTTGCCCAAATTCAGCAAAAGGAGGAAACTCAAAAAGCATAAAGAATGAGTGAGAGAGTCAAAACCTTGGAGAAATATTTGACACTTCAAAAGCCACTAGGCTAGACAAAAGAGATGCTCTGGGCCTACATCATTGACTCTGTCAATGATGTTTGGCCTTAAATCCAAGTTATATTTGAGCAAACTGAACTAGTAAAAAGAACGACTAAAGCTATTGCAAAGGTGAAAGAAGAACTAGGAGACAAACTTGAGAATGCAAATAGACTCATCCAATTTTTGAATAGTAAGAATAGGTATGAGCTCAGTACACTGGACATACAGGATAGAACTAAAGCCATCATGGAAGTTAAAAAGATTCTTTCCAAAAGAAACCTTCTGAGAAACTTGGAGGAAAAATGCCAAATTATGCAGACAACCATTGATAGATTCATGGCTAAATTTCAAATTTTGAGGGAAAATGGCCTTCCCAATCCCATGGTTATCAATGAAAAACTTTTGCCACAGTTGGACTATGTTGATAGATTAAGGAAACTGGCAAAAGAGCAAGAAAGTACTTCAGGTATAAATACTTTACCAATAGGGAAAGTTCTCTATGACACTTTCAAAAACCTTTTCTTTTTGGAGCATGAGATCAAACATCTTTTCACCACAAAGCCAAACTTTGCCAAATACATAGAAGCAGATGAAATTTACAGGAAAATGTTAAAGGTAAACTTGCTTGAGCTAGAATGGTGGGAGACAATGACAGATTCACTGTGAAAATTTTTACATCATAAGTTACTACAGTAAATTTGAGGATGGCTAGGTAAATAGTGAAAAGTGGATTAAACAGGGTCAAAAAGTAGCAGGTTAAAGAGTATCAGTTAAAGGTTAAAGAAAAGAAGGTTCCAACGTAGAAACACTACTACTACTAGCCTGCCTAAAAGGCTCACAACTCAACTACAAACAAGCCAGCAACGCCATAATAAAAGGGACATCATGATGCAGTTTTCCATCTGTCTCTATCTTCATGCTTGAAGATATTTTTATTTTCCTAGATTAATTCCCAAATTGTTATGAGATATTTTGTAATTATTTTTGTATAAATACTTCACATTTCAAAGTATTAGGTGTTGATTCAAAAACATTTCTATAGACTATTTTCTCATATCTAGAGTTCTATTGTATCAAAAGTTGGATTGGCTTGTTGGATCATGGAATAAAGCTCGGACATTTTACAGGATTTTTGTGCAAAATGGAAATCAAATAAATATTTCTCTCATGTGTATTGTTATTTTTCCTTATGTTTCTTAATAATCATATGTGTTTCTTATGAAATCTGAATGGTAAACTAGGAATGATATTTCAGAATTTGCTTTAATGCACTTTGTCTTAATTGTTTACATTCTTAATGTTTTCTGCTAAACTATCTTGGCTAGGGAGTTCTTAATTGATCCTTAGATTCTGTAGTTTCCCTCATTGGTATATGTAACAAAGGATTCTTAGTTGCTCTTTGTTGATGATCACCCTTTGCCTCTCCTTTTGACCTTGGTCTAAGGATTCTCAAGTGCCCTTCACCCAGGTTAGGATCATTCCATCAACTCTTGAAGATTTGCCTTTTGTTTTGCTAGATTTCCCTATGAAAGTCCCCTTTAATGATATGATCGAATTGTGTCATCCTTTTCTTGAATCCATAGCCCAATGGCTCGAAGAATTTATTCCTATCCATCTGTTCCTAGAATTCCACCACTCAACTTCAATTTCAAAATCAAAATCCCATGAGCACTAAGAACTAGCCTAAAATCCCATTAAAAACAAAGTTAAATTATAAAGAGAGAGCCCTCTTTGGAGTTAGGTTGGCTAGGTCCTAAGCCTAAAATATTGGGTTGTGGTTACCTCGGATTATGCCCTCTTTTGATAACTTCAAGGGAAATTCTGAGTGATAACAGGTTCATTTTTTGTTGTTGGCATGAGTTTTTCCTGGTTTGACAATGGTTTAAACCTTGCCTTACCATTTCCTGGATAGCCATGGTGTGATGGGATTTATTCTTGGTTGATCTTTGGCTTGCCGGAAGGTTTAGAAACCATGTGAGGTGGTCTCAAAAAAATTACCAAAGGTTGGAGGTGAAGATGGTTTTCTCTGGGATGCCCTCGATAGTTGGGTGGGGACAAGAAAATTCCTCAAGGTTTAGTTTTGGTTTGGTTTGTTATCTCAGGACCAGTTTAGGTGAGATCATGGTAGTTTGAGGGTGGAGGTTTTTTAACCTCTAGAGTCCCTGGTTGATTATGTCTTAGTTTATCCAATGAGATTTCACATCCATGCATGGAATATAGCATGAGGGTGATTCAATGAAAGAAATATTTGGTTCAGCTCAATCTATGATCGGGTGGTACATGGAATTCCCTAACTTGATTGGCTTTTGCATATTTTAATAAAATCTATTTTCCTATTGTTATATATGAGCACTTTTACTTGTTATTATGTTGATTTGATGGCTATTTTGTCATGGTTAATATTATGGTTATATGCTCATTATAAGCATGGTTCTACGATGTGCTCTAGTTATGGATCTTATTCATGATTTGATAAGTAATTGAATGGTTGATGAATGCATGGGCTAACAAATGTTTTTGCAACTACTTGAGAGGGAATTAGACCTTCTCGATGACTTTCATATGGATCTCAAAGATTTATAATTAGCTATGAATTCATGACCTGTAGCTTACATGTTTACCATATGTTTGAGGAAAAGTCTAGTGTGATTTAGGAAGTCTAGGTCAAGTTTCTAATTCAAGTTTGAAGGTTTATCCTTTTTGTTATGTAAAATACGATTCTAGAAAGTTATAGGAAGCGATGGGAAATTGTTTGGAGGCTAGCTTGGAAAAGTGGCTCAACTCTCGGGACCATTGACACATAATGGGGGAAATTAGGTCATAACCAAATTGAAACAAACCTATGTGTGCAATTGGAGGCATATACCCACACTTTTTCCTTGTTGTGCATGGTATTAGGGTGTTAGATCACTGAAAAATGGTTCCATATTCAGTATTGATCACCGGGGGTGGTTTTCAGCCTTCTGAGTGGTTTTTGGTCTCTGAGAGATGTCGGTAAAGTTGTCAGTTTGTCGGCCCCACTTCCATAACTGGAACCCTGAGGTTGGGTCATGTCATGGCAGCACTTTTCTTGTATAAATGGATAAAAGTGGGGATGGGTGTGTTTCATGGATATACTACATGCAATTAAGAAATGATGTCCATAATAATAGGAAGACACTTCAAAATAAAATTAGATCATGATAATATGAAGTATTTATTTGAGCATAGGATAATTTAATAAAAAAAAAAATAATGGGTGAGAAATATGTTGGATTAACATTGAAATTATCTACAAAATGTAAAACAAAATATTGTGGCTGATGCACTCTAAAGGAAAGAGTAAGACACAGATGGTTTACTATGCGCAATTTTTGTTCCACAATTTGACTGGGTGGAAGAAGCAAGGATAGAATGGGAGAAAGGTGAGAAGATATGCAAGATAATTGAACAACTACAGGAGAACCCAGATTCATTAAAATGATTTTTTATGGTATCAAGGTCACTTATACTTATGTAAGAATTCTCAACTCAAATAACAAGTCCTTTCAGAATTACAAGAAATTTATGGTTCTTGAAGACATTAAATATGATCAATAATTTTTTTTTGGGAAGGTATTAAAGAAAATGTGTGAAAATATTTGGTGGAATTTTTGGTATGTTGGTCCATAAAATACTGTGGATATTCCACTGGATAGTTCGTCAAAACAAATCTATTAAAATTATAATTAAAATCTAAAATTCTACACTATTAAAGTTTTATTTCCTTTTAGATTCATGGATCTATAAATTACTATTGATAATGTATGCATGCAAATTGAAATTATGCAGAAAATAGAGAACAACAAAATAAAATCTCACACACACATTTGACAAAATATATGACATGGGAAACCCTTTCGGGAGAAAATCCCAGCAGAAGGTTAGGTCACTCTGCTCTCTTTCTTTGAATAGAAAATGTCTGTGAATATAAAGAAGTATAGCCTGTGGCCTATGCACTACTACAAGGTACAAATCCTCTCTCCTATCCCTATTGGATATTTTTTCTTAGCTATGAAACAAATGCACTTGAAGGAATTGAACCCCTTTTCTTCCTCGTGGCCTAGTTATAACACAGCCTGACAACCTTCTAGTGGTTAGGTTTGACTACATAAACTCTTAACTAGAGATAAAACATAGACTCTTCTAGATTCTTCTACATCATAATGACATGGATAGCCACATTTCCATGAATAACAGGGTCTAGTGTGGCATCCTCTCGAATTATGGTGTTGAAAATAGGAAGGTCAACTTCTGAGTGGCATAACATTCGTAGACATACTCCGATTGACATGATTATTGTGTCATTGGAAAGGTATTTGTGTGTAGAATAGTAAAAGAAGGTGAAGCACTAAAGAAACAAAATCCCCCCCCAAATTTCATTAGATGCCTCAAACTGCTCCTAGAATGTTTTAGACCCCAATTTGCCAAACTAGGCCTCTCCGTTAAAATGGTCCTGAGTGTTGCTTCCTCCATTTTTTTCTAGTGCAAAAACATCAAGATGGATGAAAAAAAATATAATGATCTAACCCAAATTAAATCTCCCCATTTTTGGAGACTTTGGTCCCCAAAAACTTCTACTAGATAAGGGGAGAAAATTTTTCGTCAACCTTCTATCGTGTGTACCATTTAGCTTTTCCTGGATTTTCCTTTCAACCCAATCCGCCAAAGGTTATGCTGCCCCTATCTTGTAGTTCTAGTTCTAAGCGAGGCTATGAATTTCCTCAGGTACTGTGCTGCCTCAATGAAACTCTTGACCTCAAAAAAATTAGTAGGCACCAACCATTTCATGATGGCCTCCATATTGGTAGGATCTTATATCTTCATCTCTCCTCCACCTATCAGATACCATAGATACACCAAAGACTACTTTGAAAACTCATACGTCTTGATATTTTCTAGTAGTTGGTGTTTCTTTAACGTCTCTAGAACCTGCATCAAATGTGAGATGTGCTCCTCTTAGGTAGAATTGTATACCAGTATATCATCCAAATAGAAAATAAAAAATGAGTCCATAAAAAGGCACAATACATCATTCATTAAAATCATAAATGGAGTTGGTACATTACATATGCCAACTATCATGAATTACCAATCATACAAACCTTGCCGGGTTTTGAAGGTGATGTTCTAGATTTCTTCTTCTTTGACTCGAACTTGTTGATATCTAGACTTTAAGTCTAGCTTGGTGAAGTATTTTTCTTGCTGCAACTGGTCCAACAAATTGTCTATCCTGGGTAGGAGGTACCTATTATTGTGCATGATTTTGTTCAACACCCTGTAATCTATGCACATCTGCCAAGGCCCAACCTTTTTTGGGACAATGATGATGGGTGACCCACATGGTGATGTACTTGCTCGAATACATCACCATAAGGACTCGGTGGTGTTCTTTGGCATGTAGATGCTGCAATTTTTTGTTCACCTCACTTGATTTTATAATGCACTACCTATACAACCAAATTTTTGGCAATGGGGAGTTCAACATTAGCTGGATCTCGTGCTCCACTTCCCTCTTAGGTGGTAACCCTTTAGGCTCTCAAAACACATCCTTATATACTTGTAACAACTCTTCCACTTGTTGTTTATGTTTCTTATTCCACCCGTCTAGGGATGCATTTCATCTTACTGACTCTTCCATAGATTTGTTTTCTCTTAAAAACAATAAAACATACTTCTTGGAGGAAATTATCAAGTTCTTGGCATGGTTGGCACTTACCACCGAAATTTTTGACTTGCATTTGTGCACATTGATGGTGAAAATTTTCCAATCCTTGATGAGCCAATACTAGTTGGCTCTCTATATGAATATTAAATCTCACATGTACATGTAGGGACTCCTAAGCATGACTCCACATACATCAAAGGGAACCACATCTAGTTCTACTTCACCAATAAATCAACGCTGATGAAAAATTTAATTTTGCATTGTTTTGTTACCTTAAGATTTGCATTCTTAGTTACCCATTTTAGTTGAAATGGGATTGGATGATCATGAAATTCCAATCTCAATTTATCTACCAACTCTATTGCAACGTGATTTTCTTGTGATCATAATTCAAATAGAGCATCAATATTTGTCTTCTTGACCTGTACCTTTATATGGAAGAGTTTGGTCATTTCTTTCTCTTCATCTTGCTGAAGGCTACTCGAGTTCACCTCCTTCTTCAATGATGTACAAATGACCTTGTCATCCATTTTCGAGATGATCTCAACTTGGTTTCTTGAATTAGTGGCCATGAGATTCTTCTTCTTATTGCCTTTCTTTTTTTTCCTTGGGTCAATCTCTGGATGCAGCTTCCAACATTTCTCTTCTGTATGGCTGTCAATGTTGCATTGGTTGCTAGGATCTTTGTTTCAATGTGCCATGGTTTCCATCCTTTTATATTCCCCCCCTTTACTCTTCTTCTTCCCCTCCTTAGAAGCATCTTGTTGCTCCTTCTGCTTTGATCCACTTGATTGTTCTTTCTTCAGGTCAATTTTCTCTAGGTATTGTTCCTGTACACAAGCCTCGTCCATTGGTTTGGGCTTGAAAAAGATAACTTGTTCCCACAGATGGTGATGTAGACCCCCCAAATACTTGAGGAGTACATCTAGGTTCTTTCGGGAGATACCCAACATTATGGCCATGTTTCTGAATGCTATGGTGTACTCCTACACAATTTGTCTTGAATTTTCAGTGAGTAGTGACATCAAATCCATTGGTCCTCTATATACCCAATTAGGTAAAAATAAAACTTCATGAGGGATTTGAATTCCTCCCACTTAGTCACTAGAAGCTTTCCTTCCAACCTCAGGGTCTCCGTGTGGGTTTCCCACCAAGTTTTGGCATGGCCCTCTAATTTCAACTATGCAAATGAAATCTTATGTTCTTCCTCAATTTGATGGAAACTTAAATACACTTCTAGTTGCTGTAACCAGTTATTTAGCTTCAAAATGTCGATCTCACCATTGTACGACTTGAAATCAACCTTCACTCCCATTTTGAAGGGGTTGTGATTGATTCATGACACTTGAATTGGGTTGATCTTTTTCAGGTTCTCTATTTATTCCCGATCGCCTAATCCCTCTTCTGATTTTTCCTTTGCATTAGAATCCCCATCTTATCTTAATATCCCAAGATTAATTCTCAAGGCCACCATGAGGTGATTTACATTACAATTTATACCCACCATTTGTTGTTCTACCTGCAAAAACCTCTCCTTTGCAAGATCACAAGGGTTATTCATAGATTTGTCACCCTTGATTAAGGTTTTACAACTTTTGGGCCAATCAATCTAGATACCCTACAAATATCCACATTATACCCAAAGAAACCTGATATGATACCAATATGATCCATAAATTGTCATGGATATTCCACTGGATAGTTTGTCACAACATATCTAATAAAATTATATTTAAAATATGAAATTCTACACTTTTACAATATTATGTCCTTTCAAATTTATGGACATGTAGATTATTACTAATAGTGTATGCATGAACATTGAAATTATGCAGAAAATAGAGAACAAAATAATAAAATCTCACCCACAAATTGACACAAGATATGACTTAAGAAACCCTTTTTGGAGAAAAACCCAACTAGAAGGTGAGGCTGCTTGACTCCCTTTGTTTGAATAAAAATTGTGTGCGATTACAAAGAAGTATGGCCTATGGCCTGTGGGATACTATAATGCAAAAATCCTCTTAGTGTGCTCTATCTCCTATCCATATTGACATTTGTTTCTCAACAATGGAACAAGTATACTCGAAATAATGGAACCCCTTTTCCCCCTAGTGGCTTGGTTATAACAGAGCCTGATAGCCTTCTAGTGGTTAGGTTTGGCTACATTATATCTTAAAAAGAGTTACAATAAAGACTCTTCTAAAGTCTTATACATCATAACGACATGACTATCCCCTTTTTTCATGAATAATAGGGGTTGACATGGCATCCTCTCGAATTATGGTGGTGAAAACAATAAGGGCAACTTCACAGTGGCATAACTTTCATGTACATATTTTGATTGACACGATTTTTGTGTTTTTTGAAAGGTATTTGTGTGTAGGATATGTATAAAATATGCAACACTAAAGCAACAAATTTTTAGCCCCCAAAAATGTCATTTGATGCCTCAAAACACTCCTAGAAGGCTTTAAACGCCAATTTTCCAAACTAGGTCCCACTGGTAAAAATGGTCCCGGGCGCTGCTTCCTCCACTTTTTCCACTATGAAAGCATTGAGATGGATGAAAAACAATATAATTATCCAATATAGATGATTATGGTTATGAAAATCATGATGTTCTCCTACAAAAACAAACTTATAAGAGCATTGGAAAATTAAAGATGTACAAATTCTTCAATTATTACAGCTGAAAAGCATGAAAAATTTTTAGGAATGTGATTTCAATGCAAAACAGACACACCAAGTTCAATTATTTTTATTTTTTTCAGGAAATTGAAATGAAAACCCTACTTAACGACTAACCCAAAGAAAATGCAACTCAAGTAGACTTCAAAAATACACAAACACACAATAAAAAGAGAAAACACCTAGATTTCTTTTTCTTTTTACAATTATAAATTCAAGATGAAATGAAGTAAACACAAATTAAACTATTAACAATTGCAAATAGACATTCAAGAGTTATAATTAAGAAAATGTTGAGAAAAAACATGAGAAAAAGAACCAAAGGTGAGAAAAAGGAGTTGTTGCTTCTATGAAGGCAAGGCATGATCATTAACACCTTTCACAAGGGAAACATTTGAGAACTCACTTTATTCTTTGAGGAAACAAATGATTAGATCCAATTATAGGAAAAAAAAAAAAAAAAAACCTGAAAACACTCTTTAATCCTTACCTAATTGGACTACAAGTAGGAAAACCAGTTGAAAAATATCAAGAGAAATAAAAATCTAAATCAAGGAAAAATATGGAAAAAACTATAGAGAACAAATATAAGAGTTACACCCTATTGAAGTCACTAGTTCTACTATAGATAAATACAATGTAATTCCATGACAAGGGTGAAAGACAATAGATAAAAAAGTTTGAATACAACACTTTAATTTTCTTTTATTATCTTACAGTAACTTAAAAATAGCTACCAATTGGTTTGAGGACTTATTAGGTTGAATTTAAGGTTAGAGATTAATTGCACTAGCTATCCTCACTCCAATCCCTCCACTCCTTGAAATTTTCATACCTACAAACATGCAACAAAATAATATTCCTTAAAAGTTTGACAATAATAATTTAGTTATATAATAATTAATATAACTAACTTAAGTCATGTGTGTTAGAAAATTATATGTTACAGAGCAATGGAACACATAAAATATTGCAGAAATATAAACATAGAAAATGCATAAAACAAGAGAGACACAAATCTACGTGGTTCACCCAGGTTGGGCTACATCCACAAAGAAACAGCCAGTCCTTCTTTTATTATATTATTCAAAAAAATAAAGAGATACAACCTACATCGGATCCACTGTAACAACCACTTCGCTCTCATTCTCCTCTCTCTTTTTCACTCAGAATACAGAGATACATAGATGCAGTACAATTCCCTCATATATAGTGAGGGGTTTCCTTCTAGGGCAAAAAACCATAAACTAAACATCACTTCTATTGTTAGATCATCCGCCTAATGAACAGCCCAGATTAACTAGAAATTACTATACTTTTACAAGGCAATTTTACATCTATTTTTAGCTTCGGGGGCACTGCCCTGAACCCCGACTGGGGGATCACTGGCCCCCAAACCCCCCAGTTGGGGGGCATCAACCCCCCTGAACCCCCGCAGGGGGTGGTCAAGTCCCCCCCCGCAACCCCCCGTGTGGGGGGGTGTACAATATTGTTGGGGTATACATCTGGATGAGACCTTTGAATATAGAAGATAATTAGGCTCCACACCCAACAATCTCCCACTTGGATATTAATTATAGCAACTCCACTGCTACTTCATTTGCGAGACAATGACTCCTCTTTGGACCTGGCTATTTCTTATCTTCTTCATTATACTTGAACACCAATTAAACTGATCAGATTCTCAGTTTCTCCCTGGTTACGACTTTTGTTAACATATCTGTACAATTCTGGCTAGTGTGTATCTTTTCTAGCTTCAATTGTCCATCTTCCAATTTTGACCGTATGAAATGGTACTTGAGTTGTATATGCTTAGTTTTTGAATGAAATCTAGATTTCTTTGCAAGATGTATGGCACTCTGGTTGTCAATGTATAACCTTCCCAACTCCTGCTTCTTACCCAATTCATCTAGAAACCTTTGTAACCAAATCATTTCTTTACTAGCCTCTATAGCAGCAACATTGTCTACTTCTGTTATTGAAAGTGAAACAACACTTTGGATTTTTGAAACCCAACTGGAAGTTGTTCCACCTACAATAAATACATATCCTGTAGCGCTCCTCCTATTATCTCTGTCACTTGCCATATCTGCACCAACATATCCTTGTAGAGTAATGTTTGAACCACCAAAGCATAATTCTTGATTTGTGGTACCTCTCAAATACCTGAGAATCCACTTCACCACCATCCAATGTTCTTTTCCTGGTTTGTTCATGTACCTACTTACAACTCCCACTTCATGTGCAATATTAGGCCTTGTGCAGACCATTGCATACATTAAGCTTCCAACTGCTGATGCATATGGAACTTTAGACATATGAGCCATTTCTTCCTTAGTCTTGCGACATGCCTCCTTACTTAATTTGAAATGGATAGCCAAAGGTATACTAACTGGTTTTGCATTCTGCATATTAAACCTTTTCAACACCTTTTCTATGTACTCACTTTGAGACAATGTTAATTTGCGATTCTTCCTATCTCTAGTTATTCTCATACTAAGGATTTGTTTTGTGGCACCCAAATCCTTCATTGAAAATGAGTTTGCAAATTTCCTTTTGAGCACATTTATTTCCTTCATGTTAGAACACGCAACAAGCATGCCATCTACATACAATAACAATATAATATAGCTGCCATCATTTTGCCTTTTGAGATAAACACAATGATCAGAGTGACACCTAGTATAACCTTGTTCAGACATAAACCTGTAAAATTTTAGATACCACTGCCTTGGAGCCTATTTTAAGCCATACAAGCTCTTCTTCAACCTGAACACTAGTTTCTCCTTCCCTTTTATCTCATATCCTTATGGTTGCTGCATATATATCTCTTCCTCCAAATACCCATGGAGAAAGGTTGTATTTACATCTAATTGCTCAAGATGCAAATCTTTAGCTACTACTAGACTTAGAATAGTTCTGATTGAAGTCATTCTCACAACAAGAGAAAATATCTCATCAAAGTCTATACCCTTTTTCTGTGCAAACCCTTTCACCACAAGTCTAGCTTTATACCTTTTTCTACCTCCATCTTCTTCCTTCAACTTGTAAACCCATGTATTTTGCAATGTTGTTTTACCTGCAGGCAACCTGACTAAGTCCTAAGTCTGGTTATGTGCTAAGGAGTCCATCTCTTCTTTCATGGCTTGCTCCCACTTCTTCCTAGTTTCTACCTGCACTGTTTCTTCATAACATTCTGGTTCACCAGAATCAGTTAACAATACATAATATAATGAAGGAGAGTATCACTCAGGGGGTCTACTTATCCTAGTAGATCTTCTAACACCACATTCAGGTGTTTGAAGTTCTTGTTTCTGTTGTAGTTGTTGTTGTAGCTATTAATCATTATGATTTTCAGGCACCATCACTTTTCTTGTGATATTGTCAAGCACTCTGTATTCTTTGTTTTCTTTTTCCTATTTCTTTTCCTGCAACTGATCCTTATACAAAACATTTTCATTGAATATGACATCTCTGCTCCTAATGATTTTGTGTTTTTCATAATCATAAAAGAGATAACCAAAATCATTAGCACCATATCCAATAAAGGTACATTTCTTTGATTTTGCCTCAAGCTTTTGTTCTATTTTCTTTGTTAATGTGGACAAAGGCTTCACAACCAAAAGTCTTTAAAAAAGAGTAGTTTACCTTTTTACCTGTCTATGCCTCCTCTAGAATACCACCATCTAAGGAACTTGAAGGCCCTCTATTTATTAGATAAATAACAGTACCTACAACATCTGCCCAAAATTGTAGAGGCATTCCTGACATGCAATCTCATGCACCTTTCATGCTCCATGATTGTCCTATTCATCCTTTCTAACACGCTATTTTATTGTGGTGTTCCTAGAATTGTCTTCTCTCTATGAATTCCATTCTTTGAACAATACCTATCAAACTCTTTGTTGCAATATTCACCTCCATCATCTGATCTGAGACACTTCAACCTTTTTCCTGTCTCATTTTCAATCAAAGCTTTCCATTTCTTGAAAGTATCAAATACATCAGATTTATTTTGAATATAATAAATCTAGGTTTTTTTGGTTGCATCATCAATAAAATTAACATAATAACGAGAGCCACCAAGAGATGATACCTGAGCTGGTCCCCATACATCTGTATGCACAAGCTCTAATTTTTCGCTCTTCTTTTCTTTCCCAATTCTAAGGAATCTGACTCTCTTTTGTTTTTGATAAACACAATTCTCACATAATTTTAAATCAACATGCTTCAAACCTGGCAACAAATTTCTTAAGTGAAGAATCTACATCCTCTTCTCACTCATGTGCCCGAGCCTATGATGCCACAATTCCATATCTTCTCCTATAGAGGTTAAAGCATTAACAAAATTAGAAATACCATTCCATAAGTACAACGTACCAACCTTTTCTCCTTTTTTATATTACCAGGGATCCTTTAGTGACCTTCCAGGTTTTATCTATGAAAGTAGTTACATAACCTTCACCTTCCAACTACCTTGTTGAAATCAATTTTTTCTTCAGATCTAGAAGATGCCTTACCTCCTTCAATAGCCATTGATTTCCATTCTATTGTTTTATGAAAACTGTACCCATTCCAATGATTTTGCAGGGTTTATCATCACCCAATCGAACTTGTCCAAAATATCCTTGAACATAATCATGAAAATGTTTCTTATCAGGTGTGGCATGGAATGAGCCCCTTGAATCTACCACCCAGGCATCAATAATATTTTCTAGTGAAAGAATCAAAGCATCTTGCAACACATCACCTATTACATTCACTTCATGATTAGTTTCTTGTTGCACGTCTCCTTCTTTTCCCTTCTAAGACTTGCAGTCTTTCTTCAAGTGTCCTTTCTTCCCACATTTCCAACACACTATCCTCAATCCGGACTTGGATCTGCATTTTCTTGACTTACTACGATATACTGGGCTCTTTCCTCTTTCCATTTTTCTTCCCCTAGTCTCTGCAGTCAAAGCATTGCTTGATGTCTCACCGGAGCTTTTTCGTCGCATTTCCTCACTAAGGATTGCACCGACAACATCATCAAACTTTAAAGTGCTATATCCAGAGACATAGTTACTAATGGCCATAACTAAGCCATTCCAACTTTCTGGCAATGAGCACAGAAATAACAGAGCCTTAACTTCATCATCAAAATTTACCCCTACAGAACTTAACTGATTTGTAATTGTATTAAAATCATTTAAATGGTCTGCAACAGATCCACCTTCTGACATCTTCATATTAAATAAATGCTTCATAAGAAATACCTTATTTGAGGCTAAGGGTTTTTCATATAGTTTGGCGAATGCCAACATTAAACCCTCTATTGTCATTTTCTTTGAAATATTAAACGCTACCGATGCCGCTAGGCACAACCGTATTGCTCCAAGTGCCTTTTTGTCGAGAATATCCCATTCTGTGTCTGTCATACTCATTGGCTTCTTTGTCTTTCCGCTCAATGATAGGTACATATCTCTTTGATACAGATAATCTTCCGTTTGCATCTTCCACAACTGGTAGTTTTAACCATTGAATTTTTTGACCCTAAACCTACCATATTCTGCTATTTCTCCCACTCGAACTAGGAACCCTTCTATCTTACAAGTTTATCAGCCAAATAGACCTTCGGCTCGGATACCAGTTGTTAGAAAATTATATATTACAGAGCAATGGAACACAAAAAATATTACAGAAATATAAACACAGAAAATGCATAAAACAAGAGAGACATAGATATACGTGGTTCACCCCGTTTGGGCTACGTCCACAGAGAAATAGCCAATCCTTCTTTTATTATATTATTCAACAAACTGAAGAGATACAACCTATAGTAGATCCACTGTAACACCCTCTTTGCTCTCAATATCCCCTCTCTTTCTCACTCAAAATATAGAGATACATAGACACAATACAATTCCCTCATATATAGTGAGGG
>APFE031525645.1:0-11855 GCA_000404065.3 Pinus taeda | reverse complement strand
TTCGATTTTAATTCACAATTTAATTCAAGGGGAAATTAAATTGGAATATTCTTGTTGCCACATTTCAACATGAACGTCACACATCTCTACCTTTGCACAATTAAATTATAATTTATTATTTAAAATTCAATTTTAAGGATATTAATTGTTACTCTTACAAATTAATAATTTTCCCAACCATGTCTTCAAAATAAAAAATAACATAATCAAAACATAACACTAATGATGTAACCCGTTCGACAGATGCCATATGCCAAGATTTTTTCTTGTAAAAGATGTTTTATGTTGCCCACCTTTTTTTAAGAGATTAATTTCTTATGTGGAGGTTTGCTTGTAGAGGAGCTTTGACATTTTCAGTTCACGAGTTATTTTTTTTACGTACATGTTGATAACATCTTAAATTGGTAGAACATTTTATAACATAACTTGATGCAGAGGTGGAAGTGCATAGGTTCAGAGAAAAAACATTATCCTGCACATGCATCCTCCTAAACACTTTATCCCACACATAATTATGAATAATTGATATATAACAATGGTTATTATAATATCATAGAGAAAATATCTGATCCATCTTCATAACTAATTGCAGTTAAATGAAATAAACAATAATCAAAATGTATGAATTTTACAACACATTTTAGAGCTACTACCCATCTGCAAGGGGCACTATTTTCTTCTACACTATAAAGAATTTATCAAGTTTTCCAAAGAGGGTCAAGTAATTTAAGAAGAACATTCGATGTTTGTGACTTATCTTGCAAATATATTTAGCATAAGACGAGATACAATATATTAATTGGATATTCATTCAGGTTCACCCTGCCTCCCCCCCCATCATCTACATAAAAGACACTTCCTCCGCACAAGGAGTTGGACATTTGTTTAGCCCCCCATCCTCGTCTACATAAAACACCTCCAAACACATTAGTTCTAGCATTATTGGGTAGTGTAATTGCATATCAGTTCCAGTCTCACTATTAGTGTGAGAGCACTCACCTACGCAATGACCACCCACAAAATTAGTTTTGTTTTTTTAATAGATTATTTGTCTAGCACTGACAAATAGAAAGGAGAATGTTATAGTCCTTGGCGAGGCAGGGACTAATAAAGTGGATAGGAGAATGTAATTTTATTATATTAAAGATGATGGATAAAAAACAATTTTCCATGGATTGCAATACCTACCTTTGTGTACAACAAATTTATTTTTTTAAACCATACATAACACTACACGTTTCTTTGTAACCATTTCAGAAAACATCTTTAACAAGTCTTGCATGACAGCATAGTCCCAACCACAGAGTTTTGCAAAATTTATTACTTAACTATTAATTTGAACCAAGTAATTACAAAAACATTAAATTCAAGAGTGAAACAATATACATATTCAAAAAAAATTAATCTTATATCAATATTAAAAGTTTGAGCCTCACTCTACAAAATGTAGGCATTCCCTCACAAGTGAATGAATAAAACAATTATCTATATCTATATCTATATATATAGAGTTTGTTTTATTGTATAGAACAAAAGTATATACAACATTTTATATGAAATAGAAAAGTTATATTTAAACATGGTATGTGTAGTTTAGATAAATAAATAAATAAAATAATAAAAATGAATTTAAATTTAATTAAAACATAACAATATAAAGATATGTTAAAATATCATAATTAGGAAATATATAAATACTGTAATTTATAAGTAATTTCTTTAAATATTATTATTGACTTTAATTTGAATAGTTAAATAATAGTATGAGTTATTACTATTCTATAAACAATATTGATTAATATATTATAAATCTTATATTATTTAATATTTTTTTGGATTTGGTTTGATTTGTTTTTAAATTTTATGGTTTCTTCATAATCATAACGAACAATTACCTTAATGATAGGATAACCTCTAATATTAACATATATAATTTTTTGTAATTTACAATTTTCAATAACCACATAAAAGCTAAACTCTTTACAACATATTAAATATTAACTTTAAATTTAGCATTCGATATTTGAATACATTCTTTGCTTATAAATTTAATAGACTTATTCAAAACAAATCTAGCTAGTAAATATATAAAACTATTGTTATAATTTTTACAATCTACCAAAGCAAATATCTTTTTTAAATTTATATTAGATTTACTTGCTAATAATTTTATGTAAAAATATTTGCAAGTTTTAAAAAAAAAAATAACATACCTTTTCTAAGAAAATTTCCTAATAAACATTAACAATAACAATAATCTAGATATATTACATCAAGTTTAATTTTTAAAACACTTATATTTTAAAATATTTCAAATATTAAAATTACACATCCTAGGTAATAAATTTAATAAAGAAAAAACTATTACCTTTAATACAACCACCGTTAATACTAAAAAAGAGAGTTAGTTCATACCACTAAAGGTTCATATGGCTAATAAATTC
This sequence comes from Pinus taeda, assembly GCA_000404065.3. Lineage (NCBI taxonomy): Eukaryota > Viridiplantae > Streptophyta > Pinopsida > Pinales > Pinaceae > Pinus > Pinus taeda. Next base: position 9,411 of record APFE031525645.1, on the reverse strand, counting down.
TGTGAAAGAGAGTTCATATTCATCCAAAAACATTTCATTTTCATACCAAACAAATATTGTAAATAAAAAAATACAATATTAATTAGTTCAAATTTTCAATTACCCATATGTTTATGAAAGTAGTATATAAACACTAATTTTGAGAATTGATTTTCTAACGTTCTGGGGCTTGTAGTTTGGAGATCTGCCTATCATTTTTAATTGATTTTATATAGTTAATTTCTGCCACTTTCACTTTGGATATCTAATTCATTTTAGACTTTTGTTATTTGAAAAACTCTTTTCTATTCCATTTTAAATTTTCAAATTCATTAACTTTATATGCCATTTCCCTCTCCTATTATAATTAATTTAATCTATTTAACAATTTGTATTTTTTTCAATTATTCTTTTTCTTCATTTTTCAATTTGTATGGATAACCCTATACAATTGGGAAAGGCATGGTAAACCACAATATTGCAGGAAAGGCTTCATCTAGTTTTGAACATGGTTATTATTATGACAATTGTTATGACCACATCTACAACTTCACCTTATTCTAATTTACTTGCTCAAGAAATATTTACATGAAGACCATGGTGTGGGCAAAGAGTCCTAAATTCAAGTAGCGAAAAGTGAATGTAGTTATGGATTGGTGAGGGTTCAAGCCTTGTTGAACATATTGTGCAGGTGGAATTCCCAAAATTGAATTTCAACAAAAATTTTGTGCAGGTAAAACCTCTAAAAAAAAATGAGTTTCAACAAATTTTATTTCCCAAAATTTTTATTTCCCATAAATCTAGATAAGGTTACGGATAATAAATCTAACATCATAGATAGTGTACATATGGTTTCTCCTACAACTTCTCTTAAATATTTCTCATTATTGATTTTTCCTGGAGATGACAGCCCATCAAAACAGAACGACTACAGATGTAGGCGTAACTGGAGTGTAACTAGTTAACTGTAATTGCAACTCTAACTGTAACTAGTTAAGGATTTTTCTATAAAATAATTATTAAATAATACTAAAACGTTCCAGAATTGGGTACAAGAGCTGAAAAAAATTATATTAATAAAATTACCATACTGTTGCAAAAATGCAGTTGCAAAAATCTCAGTTATGGCATAGAATTGGACTAAAATAAAGATTATTTCCTTATACTTCATTGCATGTGTAATGAAGGTGGAAATAAGACATTCAAAATATGAACCAATGAAATGATTACAAATTAGTTTTTTAATAATGTTAAAAAATAATATATATTTTATAAAGTTTAACATTAAAAAATATGATTATCACTCAACTAACGAATAATCAAAAGAAATTGATGGCTACAATCCTGCCTTGGGTGGTAAAGGCTAATAAGTTTGGTTCAACCATTATTTCTCATTTTTAAATATTTCCTCTTGAGATCTGTAAATTCTGATTACTTATTTATTGAAATTTCATAATATATATATATTATAGATAGACACATTACTATGTTTTATAGTTAGAGTAAAGTTATGCTTATTTAAATAGATAATTTTTCAAAAGCAATTATTATTTAATAATTATGAGGGTGATAGGTAAGGATTTTAAAAATTCAAATAATATTTGTGGCAACATATGCTATTATCATCTTATGCTAAGCCATGAAAAAACTAACTCCATCATGAAACAGTATACAACACCCATATTTAAAATAAATAAATAGAATTAAAATACAAAATTATTTAGATTTATATTTTCTTAATTTTTCGTGATAAATTATCACTATTATAAAAAAAATTCAATTTACCATCAGTTAAATTCTATATATCATAAATTTTAAAAAAAATATGACAATATTCTTAACTATTGGAGATTCACCTCCACTTTACCATGGAAATCCTTAACATGTAAATAATGTTTACTACAATACTACAACTTATCAATATCACATGCCTAATATGACAAGTGTTGACATGGCATTTGTTTAATTAATTAATTTGAAATAAATGAATTAAAATAACATAATTAATTTGGAGATAAATCTCAACTCTTGATTTGTGAATACTACTATAAATATTCTAGAATATTTCATTAAGGTTAAATCTCTACCATGTGATTAATGGTTAATGATAACCCTTGATTCATGAATACTACTATAAATATTCTAGAGTATTTCATTAAAGTTAAATCTCTACCATCTCATTAATGATTACTAATAATTAAATTAAAATTGTGGAACACCTTTAACAATTTTCTCGGTTCTATTGAAAATTGGAGAAAAGGCATTTTCTCTAGCCTAGTTCTAAATCATGTTTGTATATTGTCAATTGGTTTTCTCCTCTAGCTATCTAGAAAGAAATAAATCATCAAATCTTTAAAAATCAAAGGATTCCTCAGGAGAAAGTATGGAAGGGGATCATTGAAAATATTTGGGAAATCATTTTGGTAGAACAATGGCAAGTGAATGACTTGTATGTCTCTCCTCATGAAGCCAAGATCCTCAACCATCTGAACTTATCTCCGCAAATGATTTCCCCTTCGTCTAGGAAACTCATGATTTATCCTAGCTCCTCACATAACCATTATCATTCTTCGCCAAAAGGATTTATCAAGCTTAATTTTGATGGTGCCTCTAAAGGGAATCCTGGGGATGCAGGTTTTGGGGGTTTATTTAGAGACTCCCAATAGTGTACTAGAGTAATCTATGCAACAAATTGCAGATATGCTAGTAATAATGAGGCAGAATCCAATTTTGTTATGAAAGGCATGCTTGTAGCTAAAAGGGAAGGTTTCAAGAAACTAGTTATAGATAGGAATTCCAACCTAGTGATTATGATCATTAAGAAATTGAACTATGGATCTAGTAGTGAGAAGATTAGTCACAACTAGAGGACGACTCTCTTAATACAAAACATAGGGGATATTCTTCGTTGATTTGAATACATCATTCCCTCTCATGTTAGGAGATAAGGAAATAAGCAACATATTTTATAACTAATTTGGGTTGCTCGCATATTGGGAGGACATTGAATTCTCTTTGGCCATCACGTGCCCTTGGAGGAGAGATGGAAAATATGGAGCACATCGTGGATCATGATATTGGAAATAGCCATGACCCTACCTAAGTCATGATTTAGAGATCCCCAATTAGGATGAGGATGGCAGAATGAACTACACGAGACCCGAGGCATGGTTAGAAGCCTAAGAAAAAAAGACACCTTCTTATGAAACTCATCTGTATCTTTTTGCACTGAATGACATTTCTTAACTTTTAGTCCTTGCCATTCTATTAAAGCTTTTTCCTTATATCCCAATGGATATAATTTCTTTCTAAGTCCAGTAATAAAATCAAACCATGATGGAAAAATCTTACCGATATGATGAGCACTTGTTTGTAACTTACTTTTCCACCAGATCAATGATGTGCCTGCTAAACAAAGTGATGCTAGTCTGATTTTGACTTCATCTTCAATGATCTGTTGCATGCCACAATATACCTCCATTTGCCTAACCCAGATGTCAAGCTTCTCGACATCAACTTCTCCAGTGTACACGGGTAACTTGAACTTAACATCGAGTTTCAATAGTGGTTTCGAAGTTTCAGATGGAGTCAAGAGAGAAGTGATAGGGTCTTTTTGATCTCTTTCATCTTCTTTTCCACATTGTGATGGTTGTCCGTCTTCGTCTTTAGTATTTGTTGTCTTAAACTCTCAAGACATTTCTTTGACCAAGGCTCACAAGGTCATGAAGGCATCTACAAACCCTGCATCAGATCCAAATAGATGATCACCACTTCCTCCTTCAGCCATCTCTTCTCCTTGAGTTGTCCTTCGTCTCGAGCCAACTGGATCTCCTTCACCAAGATTTCATTTGCTCCTAGTGATCACGCATAGTCCAAATCATAGTTAACAACAACCTGCTCTGATACCAAATGATCCCCAGAAAGATCTTTAATTGAAATTGTAATTCGATTTGCTTATGTTTCAAAAACAAGTTAATGCATGAATTATTAGAACACCACTTAATCACATAAACTATAAAGCATGGAGAATTGAATAATAATTTTGTAGAAAAATAATAGAACAAAAAGCATGTGCGAAAGAAAATGGCACAAGAAATTGATAACGGAGTTCGGCTATCTCAAAGCGTACATCTCCGAGCCGAATCTTCAATGGGGAGGCCATTTATATTAATAAAAATTTAGAAGCCATACAACATATCAAAATTACATCAATGAAATTTTTGACTGGTCTAGCTGTGATTTTCTCGGCCTTAGGAATCCGACGCAATTGTTGGCACTAAAAAAGACCTCTTACAACTCTTGGAATAAGCCTGCAAAGTTTCACCTCCAAATCTTCAAAACCACTATAAAATTCTTATGTTGCATAGAATATTACCATTCCTCTCAAAAAAACCAAGCTCCTCCTCTCTTCTTCCATAGCATAACATTACATGTATATATAGTGTTTGTGACTAACCCAAATATAACAAATGAATTAAATTACATATCACCATTATAACCATATAACAATATGGTTCTATTTTTATAAAACGTATTCGTTATAACCCAAAACCCATATTTGTTACCACCTAAAACCCATAGTTGATTTACATATCATTTTCAGTGCAATGAAAACTATGCACGAAACCATACAAATATGGCATATATTAACAACAACCATATCATACATTAAACTTTGACGCATTTTGTATGGTTTCCAAACTTAGCATATAGTTATAACTTCTTCGATTGTGGTATCACATTAGAACCCGTGGCACGTGAACATGATGGAGTGGCGGATCCCGTGGCTTAGAGCGGTGCATGTCGTTTGGACCATAAACTATATTATAAACTCCACACCATATCATTATTCCTAAACTATGTTTAATACATGGTTTTAATATCAACATAGGCATATTATATGGTTCTCAACCATTTATAATGTGCCTTCAACATAGGTTTTGACTTTTAAAATTCCGCTCCCGTTCATTTGCCACCACTACATGTTTAATATATAATTTAATATATGTTATGTGGCGTAAACTTTAATACCATAACATATGTTTTAATATATGGTTTTTTTACCCCACATGTTGATGTTGTATATTTCATAAACCATGTCTATGTTATGAGACTTGATTTCTTAATGAATACTTGCACGCAAATTGAAGGTGTTGCATTTGTCACTGTAAATGTCATGTGTCAAGTAGTGAAAATGCGACGTGTACTGATTTGTTACAAATTTCAACAAGCAGTTTCTCATTTATCCAAAGGTCAAATGTACCCATTCAAGTTGTGTTAGGATCGTTTCTGTCAACTCTACGCAATGGTGCTACTTCCGCTTGATTCTAGTAACTTTTATTTTTAGACTTTTTCAGATCCTTGATCAATTTTGGGATCAGTATTAGCCCTGGCCCTCACACACTTGCTAACCTTTGCAAGGTGGCGAGACACATTTAAGAAATTTATGTTTATTTGAGAGAGTGGTATGGTATAACCCTCTTGATCTTTTTGTTGCGCATTGGTTTCGAGCCAGAGGTGTTGTTAGTATTGTGGTTATAGGTCTAAAGGTAGTCTTGGGTGTCATCTTGAAGGTCCCTTTTGTCATAGGCCATCTAGGTACAACAACTCCCCTCCATTGTTCAGAGCATAATGTCTGCGAGTATGCCTTTTTTATGATTCCTCCGCTTCTGTCACATTTTATTAATGTATGTATGATAATTCATGAGGAATAGGTCTTTGAGATAATATTTCGAGTTAGAATGTCTGCATTCCAGAATTTGTGGAAGGAAAGTGCTAGTTTTCCTGCTGGGCAACCTCAATTTGGTCGAATTGTCTCTATTATTTATGGTATCCTTCTTTGGCGGATGGGTACGCACTGGGGGATTATGCTCTGGTATTCATTCTGTATTCTATGCATGGGGGCCTAGGTTTTATTTTATGGCTTCTTGTTCCATCTAACGTTTAACATGAAAAGCGATTATCTAAATGATTATCTATCTGAATGAATTCTGGGTTTGGTTTTTCGAAGGCTCGAGGAGCCACAGAGTGAGGATGTTGGCCTCTTTCAATTCACCCACATCATAAATAGTGGAAAATGTTTATTTTATTTGTTTGAATCTTGTATTTTTGTGGATTTCCTCTACGTTATACGTTCAGGTACTATTCCTTGGTATTCACTCAAGATTTTTCACTTTGGCACATGTACTTTGTTAGGGTTTGAAGGTTGTCATCTACGTTTTCTATTTAATTATTGTGGCAAGTTCAGTAACAATATGGGATGTCTATCCTCTGGAAGAGGTACCAAGACGAGAGAGGATCAGGGCCAGAGTCATTGTGCAGGGCTTCGATGTTGGGGACGTTAGCCCTAACAACGTCCTTCTCAAGGTCACAACTGTAGAACGGCCTCTATGCTCATTCCCGAGGTAGGCCAGGCCTATCAGAGACATGCATTGAATGAAAAATTCGCTAGGTTATTTATGGGTGGGAAGCGGACCTGAACCGACAGGCAAAACAAGAGATTTCAGATATGGAGGAATAATTGGACTTAGCTCCTAACCCTAGTCATCCCAGAGGTCGCTCCTCATAGTAGAAACAAATCGTCTACTTGTATTGGATCATGAAAAAAATTGTAGCAGGAGCCCTGTCCACTATTGCAGCTACTTCGACCAAGACATATCATATTCTTGAAGAAATTCATAAAGAATTTCAGCTTATCTAGTTTCATATTCAACAACATAATGTCTCCCTCAGCCGTATAGAAAATCATATTCCGTGTCTCTCTCATTCGGAATTACCTTGCTCGAGCACAAAAAATCCAACTCGTGTAGACTCCTCTGATGATTAGTAGTATGTCTATTTTAATATGTTTTTCTATTTTTGTTAACTATAGATGCATGATATGCAAACTATGATACTATGTTTTAGATATTTAAATATTAAACATGATAAGGATACTCAGATATATCTAGCTTTAAAAGAAAGTCTTAAACTATTTTTCTTTTGGTTGCCTTATAATACAATAAAGTGGCCAAAAAATTTGGTTTCGCACTGGGCATATTGAGGTCACATTACTACCTGATCATGCATATATTTTTCCCTTTTTTATGAATAAATGGAGAAGGTCTTGTCAAGCTTTAAAAAAAAATTGTGGAACACCTATTCACAAATAGATATGTGTCTATTTTGGGATAGAGAATCCACAATTTTAATTTAATTATCAATAATTATTAGATGGATGGTAGATATTTAACATCCATGTAATATTCTAGAATATTTATTCCAATATAGAAAAATCAAAGGCTAAGATTTATTGCCAAAGTAGCTATGTTTAATACTGGCCCAAATCCATCTTAATTTTGGATCTACCAAGCATCAAGAGGGATCAAATATCTCTCTTCAGGTGAAAAACCCTTTTAGAGTGAGAATATATTTGATCCATCTCTGCTTGATAGGTTTGGACTTAAGATGGACCTAGGCTTGTTTAATTATTAACCTATAAATAAGCCACATTATAGAAGAATACTTTGAGAAAAACGATGGGTTGGAGTCCGAAAATGCTATTGTTTTTTTTTTTAATTATATTAACCAATTAAAAATATTAAACATTACAACATCTCTAACATATTGGGCTAGGGAGTGCATCTCAGCAAAAAAATATGTCATATGAGCAAGCATCATATGAAGTGAGTTATGGTTTTTCAGGAATATGTTATTGATAAGCCATGACCTATTACATATTAAAAATATACATCATAAAGAAAGAGTAAATTTTCATGGTTAAGAATCTTGTTCCATTTTAAATGTATATATGTTTAATTTATATATTAATTCTCTTTTGTTATTTAATATTAATTATTTATAATAAAATTATAGTTTAGTTAGTTTCTATGATATTTCTTTTTTTTAAGCAACATAAGATGTGTCATGTAGGAAGTGTTTTGATACTTATTATGAATCAGTTCCTATTGCATTTTTCGAAGACTTTATTTGATAAGCCATGATATTTTCCAATGTTATTATAATAAAGTCTATCTACAAATCAAAAATATCCATGATTGCATGAGGGTATATATCCATAGTTAAAAAGTCTTAAAAAACTTATATTTTTATAATAATTATGATAATGATGATGATAATTTTTTTAAATTTTTATTTTTGGTAATATGAAATGTATCATAAAACAAGTGTTTTGATGTTTATCATAAATTGATATTTATCTATATTCATAAATCATTTAATTGTATAATTATACTAATTATAATATAAATCATTCTAAAAACTAAAATTATTATTATTTCATTTTTAAAATAATATTTTATTTATGAAAAATTAAGCTATTAATTACTTTCAAACAACATATTAAAAGCATCTATAAATAATTTGAGAAATTTTAAAATAAGATTAAAAAGGGAAAACAATCACCTTAAATCTTGATTTGAAAGTTTTCTTTTTTAATAAATGATTTGAAAATTTGATTGGCTATTAAATATATTCTTTTTAAAATATTGCACAAGTGTATTAAAATGCAAATTCTTAGACTTAATCATGGTCCAATAGAGGGGGTTTCATGTAACTGAGACGGATAAACTCAATCTCAGCTAAATTTTAAGAAACATGTTGTTAGACATTTGATAAATAACAGGGTCAAAGTATTATACTATGTTTTTAAAAATAAAACGACCAACTAGAAATAAAATTTATTCTTTATTTTACTGTGATATAGGTTTTTGTTTATAATCTTTTATGTAACTCTGTAGCCTGGCACGAAATTTATTAATTAGTGTGTTTATTTTAAAATATGATTTGAGAATTTAATTTAATTAGTAATTATTATTGACAATAAAAATTTTAATTCTTATTCATATTATAGGAATAATTTTCAAAAGCAGTTATTGTATTTTTTTATTTTTATAATTAAAAATATTATAGTAACTAAGTGTTAAATGATATTTATTATTAACGTTAGAATTTTAATAGTAAAAGTTGAGTAAAACTCTATGGGTTAAAGGAATCCTTGCTTACATTTTATGGTGTTTCTAAAATATATGTTTAAATTATATATTAATTCTTTTTATTGTGTCTAGAGGCATTCTCCAACCAAATATGGAAGAAATGCTACAAGGTCTTAGTAAAAATTTTGTAATGTTATATTAAGGTTTTGACTTATTCTTTTTTTGGTCAAGTAAGAATGAAGCCTTCTATTAACCGTACAAGTACATTACATATGTTACATGTCTTTGCAAGTGCAAAGACCCAAACAAGAACCAACCTATTGTGGGAATGCCATCAACAGGAAAAACAAAACCCAGGATCAAACCAATTCTCACGGATTTCCAAAAAATTTTAAACAGGAAGGAGTGTAAAACTCCCAAGGGCTCTCTATCATCCACTAACAACTTTAGAGCTTCCACTAAGCTAACAGACCCTTCTAAAAGTCACAGAGTTCCGATA